>JAQGBT010007107.1:0-11429 GCA_034698585.1 Disparrhopalites patrizii | reverse complement strand
TGCCCCAATAAATACGTCATTTATTCCTGTGTATTAGTTGCACGATCACATCATATACATTTCATATTCACGCAATATGTATATCAGAGCAAAATCATAGACCATTTAGTCAGATCCGGAATTCTAAGGCCCAATTCCAGAGATTCTCGACCATCCATCTCCAGTCAGATTCTATACCTCCGTAGTCGAATATGGGATTAATCTGATACATATCTCTGATATTTGAAAATCTGGATTTTTTGGATCTAATAGTCTAATCTGACATAAAGAATCCAATCAGTATTTTCTGGCTCATGGATCTGGAAAATCTGGATTCTGGATCTGATTCATCTCCTGCAAACTGTTATACATATGCTGATTTTCTATTTGTTGAAAATTAGTGTCACTCATTTATAATATGCATTATCAATTGTTTTATCATTACGTACAATATACTATTTACTATTATTATTATGATATTATTATAATGAAAATTTCCTCAATTAAATTCGTTGATGAATAAAGAGAAAGACTATGAAACATTTAAGAAAATTAGAAACCATGCACTGCACAATACAAAAGCATAACGCAGAAACGCATTGAAGAATTAAATGGAAAATGAATTGACAATTTTAGACAAGTTGACTTGCTGACTATCACGTTTATTGCAAAAAGTTCCTATATAATGGACGATGGACGCAATTAATTATTTGCAATTCGCAATGATCAAGGATAATTTATATGAGTAAAATACATATTACAATATGCATATTATTATTGTATGTACAACATACATACAATAAGATTGCATCGCATCGCGTTAGTGCCATCGCGTCATGACTATACTTCAAGACGGCCATGAATGAGAGTTAAATTGAAATCCACTGTTTGGTTCATAAAACAGTGACGTCCTATCGCAAAATAGAGCGCAAAATAGTAGAGCAAAATAATTTATTAATGTAGATTTTGCACTTTGCTATATAAGCATTAGGAATAAATTAGAATGTTTTAGTATAGTAATGCTGCTTCAACCAATGGAAAACGCAGCCAACCATCATCAATCATCATAATAATTATGTATTATGTACTTATTACTATGAGACGAAGACGAGAGATAAAAAAAATACAGCATTATTTGCTTTGTAATTTCTATAGCATATAGCAATAGCACCATTGCACCATGCACGCACAGTAGCACTTTGTTAGAGTAAAATTTTTGGAACTCTTAAACTCTTAATCCACCGGCATAAGAGAAGGATGGAGGCTGGAAAAAATTTCCGGCCTCCAATAATTTATATCGAATGTACTCGCAAACTATTTACCTATACTATGTAGTATCAGTCAACAGGTCATCACGGATCACACTACCAAACTACCAACTACCACATACAGGAGAAATTAGTAAAATCTACTCAACCAAACATTAATTAACGTAATTCATAGCATGGAACTCATGGAAGGGGTGGGTTATGGAGTTATCTATAGAATGTACTAGTAGCATCGAGAAAAAACTTCGCACTTTCCAAATTCCACCTTCCGCACTACAAATAGGTGACGATCATGATGTCAGAAAACGAGGAATCGGATAGAAATCAGTTCCCTCCACACACGCCTGCTGCAAAAGACCTTTTATATCCAAGAAATAAGAGAGAGTGACTGACCAGAACAAGCCCCCAAATCAGTCATCATGAGCACGGAAGATCCGGAAGCGTCTTCCAAACCGGAAAAACCGGGCGGCGAGAACATCTGTGAATTGTGCAAGCTCATCAAAGAGGATCACGAGAAGTCCGGGAGACTCCTCCGAAAATGTTGTCGTTGCCCCCTGGAGCCCCGTTTCCACAATCCCTATTGCAGTGATTTCCAAAACCAGCAACAAACCGTAGAGAAATGTTGCGGCTCGCCCTCCATCAAACGAAAGAAACCACGGAGACGGAGATCCATCAGATCGAAAGGGAGGCAAAAACCGACTAATTCCACCGGAGTGGGGTCATTCATAGATGAAGATGACTGGGACGAATTGTACGACAAAAAAGGTAGTCCACGCCCAGAGATTTCAACGGACATGTTAGCAGTAACCATCGCTCCGGATGACACCACCAAATATCAGTCCGCCGAGGAATCCAAGGAAACTTCTTGGTTGCCCGAGCGACGTGGGGCACCGGCTACCACAGTTAATGCAAACAAACTGGGGTCAAGGGGCAGGGGAAGGGGGCGGGGTCGAGGACGAGGGCGCGGAAGGGGAAAGAAAAAAAGTCAGAGCGCGTCTCCCTCGCCAGAGGGCAGCCCCCGCGCTCCAGGCCCGCCCCCAACGTCCATATTGCGAAAAAAGAGGAACTCCGGTACCCCAGAAGATCGTCGTGGCTCCGTGAAATCCCCGAAATTGGGCGAGTCTGCAACGACCTCCGCCATCGACTTGACCTTACCTCAACCACAAAAACCAATGGACAATCCACTACCCGCTCCGACGTCTCCACAAAAGTCTGGATCTCCGGAGGCGGAGCCTCCGAAAACTGAAGAATCATATCCTTCCTCCAAGGAAGGTGCTGCCCCAGATCCTTCAAAAACCCCGAATGGTGTCCCCCCCGGAACGGATAGTGCCTGCTGGTTTGATACATACTGTCCCTTCCGAACCATGCAGGAAATCGCGTTGGAACTGGCAACGAAACATAATTTGTCCACCGTCCAGCGCTTCCAATATCTCTGTTTGTTTAAGAAGGCCGCGGAAGCCCATGTCCAGGAGGCGGCCCTCACTTGTGGCAATCCTTGCCTGGACATGTTCAAACACAAATTCACGGACTTGTGCAATACTGGCGGCACTCCCAAAACTAGCATGGATGGGACTCCCAGAACTAGTCTGGATGGCACTCCGAGAACTAGTATTGATGATGGAAAAGAAAAACGAAGAGAAAATGTAGAAGATGAAAAAAGTCCGGAAGGAGAGACGGATTCACATAGGAAGAAAAAGAAGAGGCATAAATCCAAGGGGAAAAAAGGAAAGGGGAATCCGGAAGCTACTGACGCTTTTGAAAAAGACACAGAAGATCCAACAGATGAGGAAAATCAGGGCAAAGCCCAAAAAGACAAGGCCGGAAAAGGGAAACCTCCTCCTGGGGAGGACCCAAGAGAACACAAAGCAAATATTCAACGACTTCAGTCCCAACTCTCAGGGGCAGCCATTTTGGCTACAATGGTCCCTGGGACTAACAATGCAAATGGCAGAAATGTAACTTTTCACGATGATTGTATGTGCGAAGAAGATCTGGGACATTTGGGCGAGAACGCACGTGCGGCTGCGGCATATGGAGCCTATGAATCGGAATACGTGGAGGATCCTGATCAATGTCTGGCAGTACCCATCACGGGCAGCGGGAATTTGGATTATTCCTATGCCCAACCATACAAACACGCTCCGGCACCGGAAATTGCCCCACATTACCCGGGAAATGATCACTATTTAGGTCAGATGCCACAGTCCCAAGGGTATCCTGCCATGGCAGGAAATCAGGGAAATCAGTACCAGGACCATAATTACGCGGAGCCTCAATATATTAACACGGGCTCCTACCCGCCAGCAGCCTACCCGCTGGTTCCTTCGAGTCAGCCGTATGGGAACAATTTGAGGGTTGAAGAAGAGTCTTGTCCATATGGGACGTGTCCTGCTTATGGAGCACATCGTCCGGCTGCTCCCATGATTCATCCCACACCGATTCAGGGTTATCCAAACTCCTATCGGGGGCCAATGGGTACGGTGGGGGTACAGGTAGGACGGATGGCCCAGCAGAACTTTGGCGTTCAAGTGGCTAATGTCCCACCTGGTAAGGATCATTTTTTATCATTAACTGCCAAGATAGGGTAACGCTTAATATTGTGGAAACTTTTTTGCAACGTTTTTTCCAAATTTTTTTCTTCCACTGTGGTTTAAGTAAGGAATTTTGAAGAAGGGATTCTGTAATGTAGCATTCTAAGCTATAACCAAACAAATATTTATTTTTCACCTTTTTTGTGTTGATTTTTGGGTAAAATAAAAAAATTTTCAGCGTTCGAAACACCCTTTCGTGCAAGTGCAATCCGTAATCCCATAATCCCGGATTAAAAATCCGGATTACTGGAATTCGGGAATGTAATCCCCATTTTTAATTCATATCCAAAGATCCGATATCAAATCCAGCTCGTAATTTCCTAATCCCGAATTTTTTAAAGCTTCAACGCCTTCCAAGTATGAGCATTTGAAGTCATTTTAATATTTTTATTTATTTCACTACTTCCAGTTATGCTCTAAATTATTAGATCTCCTACGTTTGCTAGCATACAATGTCCTTTGTCATCTTATTTACAGAAAATTTTATTGCAATATTCACAATTTATTGTAATCGCAATTTATTATGCTCCCCAGTTTCAATTGTGCATTCAATTTCAAATACATGGCTGGAGTAAAGGTTAATTATTTATACAAATACAGTCGACTCTCCCTATAACAGCCTTCCTTATAGCAGTTCTCACTTTATAACAGTAGCAAAAAAGTCTCCACTTAATTTCTCTAATCGTTAATATTGACATAGCTGTTCTCTATGACGGTTCTTCTCTATAACGGACATAATTTGCTTTTTTATAGGCAGCTGCTATAGAGAGAGTCAACTGCACGGTAATTTTGAAACTTGATTAGCCTAATTTGAAAATTGGCAATATTTCAACTTGGTTTCTACCCAGAGTTTGAAATTTATCAATATACCAAATGGAAAAATTGAATTCTCAAAAAGGATTTCAAGTTCCAAATGAAAAAAAAGTAACTCTATAATACTACAAATATCAACAAAATAAAAAAACAAACAAAATCCACAAAGACCTATAAAAAACATGAATAATACCTAATTGATTTCATATTTATTTCGTCATCATTTAAATAATTTTCCTTTGGTTAAATTGCTTACACAGGGGGACCTCCCGTACCAGGGACTTGTAATACTCCCTGCAATCAAAACCCCCCGAGTCCATGTCCAAATTCCACACGAGTGGACATGGGCTGTAACGTGGATCCCTGTAATATGTGCGACCCCTGCGCGGGGAAGGTCGTAGACGTTGGATGCGGTCAATGCGCTCAATGCTGTCCAGGAGGATGCACCATGCCTTTAGAGCGCAAAACATGTCCAACACATGAGATTCGGCCGGTTCCCACGCCGTGCTGTCCGATTCCTCCGGCCCCGCCGATGCACGTTACAACGGGAACAGTTTACGATATTGCCAGGGTGGATACTTCCACTACCTGCGATGGTCCTGGACAAGTTCCAGGACTTTCATGGCCTCCTCCATTGTCCAACGCGAATCAGCCGGTGACACCTTATCAGTACACTCCTGGAGTAACGCCATACCAACATACACCTTGTATGCCTCCGCCTGCCCCCCAGTTTCCTCCAAATAATATGCGTGGATGTTGTCAACCAGAATGTGGGCCACCGATTCCTCAGAATTCCTGTGCTAATAATCCTCCTCCAGGATGCTTACCTCCAGGATGTTTACCTCCCGGATGCATCCCCGCACAAGCACCATCACAGCCGTGTAGTGCACCGCCATGCGCACCTCCAGCGAGCCCTCCTTGCATTCTCCAGGAAATGCCGTCCTGTTCATGTTGCGAGTGCATGGAGCCTCCCTCCATTAGATCTTCACAAAGGATAATTTGCTCGGATATGGCGGACGAGTGTCCTTGTTACTACTGTCGAAGGTCCAGATCCAGAACTTGTAGAAGGAAATTCAGTGCATGTGCGATGGCACGACTCGCCATGCCACGCGCTTTGCCTTGTCCGACGCCACGGCTCTGCGATAGACCGGCGAGACCCACTTGGCGGAAGATTTCAACGCCGAGGAGCAAAAAATTAATTAAATTTGACTTCAGCTAAAGTTTTATTTGGAAATAGATGCAAAATTTATGGTTTTAAAAGATCCTGCCAAACTGTGAAGCAAAAGGAAATAAATAACTTGAAACACACTCCTGTATAGTTGCAAACGATCATTTGCGTCCTTAACCAAATATCGCAATAGACAGTCACCATATGATCCTTCCCCACCATCCAGAGACGCCATTTCAAAATATACACAATTTCCGTTTAATCCGTCGTTGCGTATACGCAACATATACGAAAGGCCGAAAAATGAAGTTGTTATGTATAGGGAAAAAGTTGTTATAGAGAGTCCACTGTTTAGGTTTCACCATGAATGTCTATAGGAGAGGTATGTCTACATATTTTAAGACTGGGATAATAAAATCGGATCAGATTGGCCAGCATATACGGCAAAATAATCATGTCATTGGAAATATGCTGTAATTTTTGCTGGTGGCTACGTTTTCAGTTACCATATACCCAAAGTGTAATAATTAGGACCTCCATGCTACGATACATGGTGAAAACGGGTCTCGGAGGAATTACGGGCGACGGAAGGCTGGCCAAGCGCAATCCTGTGCCTTTCACTTGCAGTGTTGTATAGGTTGCAGTGTCTTCATTCTTCATTCTTTATTGGTTGGAAAAATACAATACCTACATAATGTTGCAGCTTTGCAAGTTGAACTTGCCAGGATCCAGGATACACACTGCGGATAGTCGCGTTCCATCGACCTAACACGAAACGGTTCGAGTTCGGACTCATTTTCATTACAGCGGATTTGGATTGAGCGAATCATGCTCCTCTCTTCTGGCTCTTCTCATCTTCAGAAGAAAAGGTCACTGACGAAATGTCAGGGAATTGTATTCAACTTGAATGGAAAGCAGTGCACTACAGAGGCACTTCCGCTTCCAATCTTCACCTATTACTATTACATTATTGTACATATTTTAACAGTTCGATCTTTCATGCACACCACACAACACACAACCATGGCCCAACTAATTCAATCCAAATTGCAATACCAAAAAACGCCAACTCCATCGTCAACGTCACGTGCCAGCTGCCTGCCATTGCCGTTAGTGCCGCCGCGTAATCCACAGCGTTTCGTCACCTCATTAATTTCATCGGTTTCCAACTGATTCTGTTCAGACCTGAGACCGTTCCAGAATGGGTCGTGACGGGGAGAAGAGGAAACGGCACGGAGGCAAGAAGATAGACGATTCCCCCACGGATGAGCCCGATTCCTCCCTGAATAACTCGAGCAACAACAACAAGGATGACGTGGAGGATACCATCGACTCCGAGCAACTCCGAACCCTCCTCCAAGCAGTGGTCACCCAAATATTCGATGTGGACGAGGAAGAATCCAAAAGCCGGGCTGACACCAGGTCCACCAAGAGGAAAAAGGAGAAGAAACGCAAGTCCCAACGGTCGGACTCGGAAAAAGAAGGTGGCGGGGGAGGGAAAAAATCCAAAGAAAATAAACTAAAATTCTATTGCAGTCGATGCCGACACCGAAAGCGCTCCAACACCGTCATCACCTCCCCAGCCGCCCTAAATCGAACGGGGAGCAACGAGGGGAATTCCGCCGAAGAGATGTCCGACAGCAAAGATGTCATTCCAAGTCAATCCCCACGGGCGGAGCGGAGCTCCAAACAGATCGTCCTCAGCCCCTCCCTCCTCCTCCATTTACCCCGAGATCCCCAGAGTGATTTAATCGACAAATTAATGAGTAGTAATCCCAATACGCGGGTCATAATCAACCGGGACAGTCAGACGATCCACCATAAAAGGACGGATGTCTCCGTGGAAGCTCCGGGCCCGAGCTATGCCGTCCTCTCCCGAGTCTACCGTCCCGATGAAGAGTCCATCCCCGAGGGGGCGAGTGCCTCCAAATACACGGACATTGTTAGGAACAAGACAAAGCCCACCCAAACGGACGGGATCCCCGAATTCGCGGAATCCACCTCCACGGCCTCCCAATGGATAGCAACGCCCCTTTTGAATAATGGGATGACCAATCCCGGGATGCCCAACCCCTTCCTTCCCATGATGGGACAAAACCCCATGATGGGGCAAAACCCCATGAATCCCCTAAATCAATGCGTCCCCATCCTCGTCCCTTTCAATCCCTGCGGGAATTGTTGTGGGAACAATGGGAACGGCTGTTGTGAGGATAGTTCCAATGGGACCATGTGCAACCAATTTTTTGTTCTCAAACAATGCTGTCCCGCCTGCAATGGCCAGCAACAGTGCTCCCAAGGTCATCATGGAGGGTCCAGGAGATCCAGTTATGGATCCCAAATGAGCGGCAGTCACAATGTCCATGCCCGGATGAGGAGGGATAGCCTGGGGACGACCTATAACGGCTTTGGCGTGGCGGATACGTTGAATATGAACGGGGTCATGATGGGCAATGGGGGGATGGGCATGGGCATGGATGGGATGGGCATGGATGATATGGACATGGACGCCCTGGACTCGGAGACTAACACTTGTGCCTGTGGATGTGGCTATGACATTTATGATCCTTACCAACAACAAATGCAGATTCAGGACCCTTGCTGCCCTGGAGCTCCCTTTGTTCTCCAGCCGGTCATCCAAATCCCTTGTGTTGACCAGACGAAGGATTGTTGCTGTAACCGGCAAGGGAATAGTAGTGGCAATGGCTGTAATGGTGGTTGTAATGGGAAATGCAGTAATGGGAATGGCTGTAATGGCGGTTGTAATGGGAAATGCAGTAATGGGAATGGCTGTAATGGCAAATGTAGTATTGGCAATGGGAGTAATAGGAATAGCAACAATAACAACAATGGTAGTAACAACAACAAACAGGAATGCCCACCTTGCCCGCCTTGCCCGCCGTCCGCTTGTGAGTTTTATACAATGTTATAAATTATGTCATGCCATTATTAGACGTCTATATATACATACCTATATGTAGAAAAAGCTTGCTGTGAGATGTGATGATTGATAACAGTCTACTGTCTCTATAATGGTTTCCCTTAAATCTGCAAATTTTATCCGCTATAATGAAAAACCGTTATAGAGAATAGATGATTTGTATGTAATATAATTGGAGAAATATTTTGAGTGTGCTATTTTATGGAGCCATTATAGAGAGAAAACGGCTATGAGGGAGCCTATTATAGAGAGAGTCGACTGTATGTTGAAGTTTCTAAAAATCTTTCTGGAGCGGATTGTTCAAGTTCAAGTTGAAAGTGTCTATTTTGGTATTAAATTTTTCAAGTGGGAAGATTTTTAGCTGTAGAAAGTCGAACTGGGGAAATTCCGTTTTTTGAAAATAGTCGAAATATTTAATAATTAATATATAATTATTAATAACTCGTGCGTTTATTTAAATTTCCGAGGGAGTTCTGATTCTTAACTGAGTCTGAAACTAAATTCAATGAGGAAGGTTGTCTCTTACTGAAACTAAAACTGCATATTTATGTAAAATTCTAAAGTAAGTTTTAGCAAATTTTTACTTTTTGTTAATTTTCTTGCTTCCAATTTATGATATAAACTACATACATACATACAAATCTACTGTTTTTGATCTAGAAAAAACTTGAATGAAAATCACAATTTGAAATCGCAATAATTATACTCGACTCGCTAGTATCAGTTGTGCCGTTGTGCGTTCAATTTCGAATTCATTGCAGAAATAGGTACTCGTTCAATTACGAATTTGGTAATTTTGGAACTTGATTAAACGAACTTAAAATTAATATTATTTCCCCTCTGTTTCTCAACCGAGTTCGATTTTTGTCCTCATCCCGCCTTGAAAATTCAATTTCAAAATCATTCCTGGAGTATTTCTGCAATTTACGAGTTTGGTAATTTGGAACTTGATTAAACTAACTTGTTGGAATTATTTATTATTTCAACATAATTTTTCAATCGAATTCTAATTTTTTCCGAATCGCGAGATCGCGAATCGCGACTTGAAAATTCAATTTCAAGGGCGATTTCAAGTTCCAAATGAAAAAATAGTCGCCAATAAGAAACTCTGCTTTTAATCTGTCATCGCCTCACATCTTGAACTTTTTACTTTTAATCAGGAAAATGTACAATTATTAAACTCAGTTTGTCAATTTTGATTTGCCTATTGCCAGGGAGAGGCAGTCGGGACCGTCGAAGCAGCGTCCTGGGATCCATCGGCCTCCGAAGACCCAGACCTCGTCCAAGACCCCGTCGACGGAGAACCCAGGATAACTCGGAAGAGTTCTATTACTACCTGGATGAATACCAGTGAAAAACAAGAACAAACAAATTCCACGTTATTTGTCAGCGATAGCCTAATAGTTTCATCACATTCATTAACAAAACAACCCAGGTATATGTAACATGATTTAATTGTGCATGGTATCATCATAAATAATGTTTTTCATATCAAATGTCCTTCACGAAATTGCAATTTGGGAGACTGGCTGACAGAACATTAAAGGCGCAATGCATACAAATATTCACAACGAAAACAACAAAGGGTTCCAAAAAAGCTTTTCACATCATTGTCTCCTTGGGAGTTAATGAGAGCACGAACACGGGGATTTAATTACCCATTAAAAACAACAATAACAAGAATGAGGAGGAATTTTTCGGGATTTGGCATCATGAGAGGAGTGTATGGCAGATTTTTTTGGAGTCATTCCACAGCAGAGGCAAAGTACAACAAGTTGAGTTTCCTCAAAATTTCTCCTCACGTCACCCACTCCTTGGCTTATTATGTATATGCATGTACAAATACAAGAGAGGAGAGCTTGCAGTGCCCAAAAATCTCTTTTCCCCCTTTCTGTTGCTCAGCCTCTTTGTCTCCCTGTCCCTGTAGATATTTCATTGCATAGCTACATTCATTACGTTCCTTTTTTTAGTTTACTCCTTTACGTCTCTGCCTTTCCTTCTGTTGTCTCCTCTCCTTTTCTTCTTTCACAGTCCCGTTTCTCTTACTTACTCGCTCTCTTGATTTTTCCTCCATTCCGTTTTTTTTTCTCTCTTCCTTTTTCCAATCGCTTTCTCCATTTTCTCTTTGTCTCTTTCCCTTTTCTCTCTTCGTTTTGTCTACCACTCTCATTTTTCTCTCTGTCTGTTTCGCCTCTCTCTCTCTCTGTTTCGTCTATTTTCCTTTTTATCTATCTCTCCTTTATGTCTCTCACACTACCTTTTCTGTAAGTCCCTACGTTATATATCTGTCTCTTCCTTTTATTTGTCTCGTCCTTATATCTACATATGTCTCTTCCGTTTATCTCTGTATCTTCCGTTTGTCAGTATCTTCCGTTTATCTCTGTCTCTTCCTTTTCTCCCCAAGTCTAAATTTTCTCTCAGTCATCTCCCTTTTATCTTTCGCTCAAGGTCTCTTTTATTTGCTTTCTTCCTCTCTCGTTGACATTTCGCTCTCTCTTTCTCTTTGGTTCTCTCCCGCTTTTCTCTTTTACTGGCACGATTTTTTCTCTCGTTCTCTCCCATCGTTTTTTGTCTTCCACTATCCTTTAACCGTATTTCTGCCTCTGCCAGTATTTCTCCGCCTGGTTTTATAATGCTTTCTCTCTTCCTCTCTCTCTCTCTCTCTCTCTCTC
>JAQGBT010007106.1:0-11431 GCA_034698585.1 Disparrhopalites patrizii | reverse complement strand
CCCCCTGCGGTCCCCCATCAACCACCCCCTCCTCCAACTCACCCACATCAAGTTCATACGGAACCCACGGAAAACTCAATATTTTTCTCAACAACATCCACAGCTGGACCCAAAAGCTTCCCACAGGGAGGGGTGAGTGATTCATCGCCATTTGGTAATCAAGAACAGCAACAAGAACCTTCTGCTATTGCGGCATCAATCTTCGGAGCGGCCACAGGAACAGACACTACTGTTGTGGTTAATCCACCAGTCGCCACGTCTGCCTTTGGAGACCTTCCTCCTGCGAGCAAGCCCATCAAGGCGGCTAGTGCTTTTGATGATTTCGATGCCAAATTCAATAGTATTAGCGACGTGGGGGAACCCACCATTACTACTACTTCCAGTGCATTCGGTGACCCCTTCGGCGGCACGGTCAACGTCACTTCTAATGACGCAGGCAAGTCTCCAACTTTCAAGTGTGTAGATAATTATTTTAATTTTATTTTTACATTTATTTTTAGTGTCACTCTCTCATCTTCTCCATTTATTTATTTTTAGTGTCACTCTCTCATTTTCTCCATTTATTATTTTTAGTGTTTCTCTCTCATTTTCTCCATTTCTAGAGCTTCATCTTGTCTTCTGTTTTTTTAAGCCTTCCTAACATTCAATTTTTCCCTTTATTTCTATGTTTTCTCTCTCATTCACATTTCTGTCACTTTCTCTCTGTCTCGCTCCTATTTATTTCATTTTTGCTCGTTTTTCTGGTTCCTGTTTCTATCTATATTCTTCCATCTACGTAGTTTTCTTTACTCATTCTCTCTCAATTCCTTCGTTATATCTCTTTGTGGATGGCCTTGCAACCCGTTTTTTACATTGCTGTCTCTCCGTCCTGTTTTATGACCTTTATCTTTCAGCACCATTCCTGCACCAGGAGCAAATTTATGTTCGTTGTTCTCTCTCTCTTTCTCTCTCTCTCTCTTTCTCTCTCTCTTTCTCTCTCTCTTTCTCTCTCTCTTTCTCTAGCTTTTTCTCTGTCTATTTCTCTCTTTCTCCCTCTATTTCTCTCTGTATCCCTCCAGTTTTCTCCCATATCATACGCTATAGAATTAGGAGCACACACTACACTGTGAGAGGAAAGGTTGTTAGTGTGTAGGACAGAAGTAGGACAGAAAAAGCACTTCCTCCTTTCCCCAGTGCACTTACATCCAATTGTGAAATCCCCATTTACCACACGGTCAACCTTTAGCATTTTCCCAATATCTTTTACAGAATTGTAATTTTGTGCATTAGTACTATGGGCCTTTCACTCTCTTTCTCTCTCTCCATGAAAAAATCCTACTGCCTCCATTTTGTCTATTGAATTCCGTTCTATTGTGGTAGTGACTGGCCACTCTTGTACAGAAACCACAAATACATGCATTTGTGTGTGTGCAAAGTTCCCCGTTCAACTTTTATCCATCCGCAATATTTACTGGACGAACTGGCTGAATTGCGTAAATTGTTAATGTTGCAGAAGCCTTGTGTTCCCAATTTCATGAATTATTCAGGATTTTTGTGGTGGGGTCAAAGAGAGAGGGAGAGTGCGAGAGCGACGGACATATGTATATCGGCGTATGTATATCGGGAATATATACATGTATATACATATGTAGATCGTGTATACACATGTCGGGAACTGATGAGAGATACGTACAAAGAGAAACGGACAGGTAGGGACAGTTGGATGGATGGGACTGTAGAAAAAAGCTACGAAAGGGAGCAAGAGAAAGGTAGATGGAGAAATAAAGGGAAAGAGAGACGAGGGACAGAAACAGAAATGGATGAACTAATTGTAAGAAAAATAAATAAACGAGGCCGCGAAGAAAAAAGATCACAGTCAACCTGAAAAAGACAGGGACTACTGTCAGAGACACAAGCAGAGTGACACAGTGAATGGACAGAAATTGTGCAAGGACACTACAGAAAGAACGGCAATAATGAAAAGAGATGGAGGCAGAGAAGAAGATAAATTGGATGACAGACAAAGGGAGAAGCAAAGAGAAAAAGACACAAAGAGAGGAACGAGACAGAGAGAGACAAAGATAGCTTAAGAGCGACAAACAAAGAGAGATTAAGAGCCACAGGCAAAGAAAGTTTAAGAGCAACAGACAAAGAAAATTTAAGAGCAACAGACGAAGAAATTTTAAGAGCAACAGACAAAGGAAGATAAATAGCGACAGACGAAGAGAAAGAAAGCGACGGAGACAAAGAGAGAAGGAGAGACAAAGAGAAAGAAAGCGACAGAGACAAAGAGAGAGAAGGAGAGACAAAGAGAAAGAAAGGCAGACAAAGATAAAAAGAGAGACAGACAAAAATAAAGAAAGACAGACAAAGATTACAGGAGTGACAAACAAAAAGAAAGAAAGGCAGACAAAGATAAAGTTAGAGAAGGACAAAAAGGCAGACAGACAAAGATAAAAAGATAGACAGAAAAAAAGAAAGACAGCCAAAGATAAAGTGAGAGAAAGGCAAAAATAAAGAAAGATATACAAAGATAAAAAGAGAGACAGCAAAAAAGTAAGATGGACAAACAAAGATAAAAAGAGAGACAGCAAAAAAGGAAGATGGACAAAAAAGATAACCAGAGAGACAAGCAGAGAAAGACAAAGCGAAAGACAGACAAAGATAAAGAGATAGAGAAAAAGAGTAAAGCGGAGATAGCTGACAGGTGATATACACGAAGAAAGACAAAAAGAGGTACTGAAAGCAGAAAACAGAGAAGGATAGACGAAATATAAAGAGTTAAAAAAACAGGGAAATGGAGAAAAACGAAGAAAGAGATAACGGAGAAAGGGAACAAACGGAAAAGGAGAGGAAGAAAAACAGAATGAGAGAGAGGGCAAAGAGAGCCAAGAGGAGCAAGGGAAACAATGGGGAAAGGGAAAGAAAGAGGAAAAGAGAGAGAAAATATGGAATGGGATTAAGGGAGGAAAAGAGAGAAATGGAGTGAAAAAGCTTTTTTTGCATGAACACGGGATTTATCTGGACATTGTACATATGGTGTGGTTAGTTGACATGAATATTTTACACACAACGTCTAAAGCCTGTAATCATCTTGCCACAGCATGGGGAAGCAGCTCCGGAGGAGGCGGCGGAGGGTTCGATGATGGCGGAGCTTCCGGCTTTGGCACGGAGGGAGGCTTCGATTCCTTCCTCTCCATGACGGAGCCTCCGCCTGTGCCGCAGAGCACGCCGGCCAAGACCAAGAAGGAGGATGGGGCGGATGACGATAGGGATGATCAGGATTTGTCAATATTCATAAGGTCACATTTTTTCCCATCTTTCTATTTTCTTTTCTCTCTACTATTTTTTCTCCAAACGAAAGACGTCCATAATCAATGGATAAAATATTTAAATATTTAACTCATCGGATGAATAATGGAGGAATGAGCACATTTGTTCCTTACCTTCATTTGACATTGTGATTGTTGTTGTCCATGTAGACCAAAGACGGACGGCGAGATGAACTTCGGATTGGCCCCAGCCCTCGCTCCTCCCCCGAAGAGTCCGGCCATCTCAACGAATTCGGGCTATTCCGAAGATTCCGGCTCGAATTTCGTCCCATTTTTGTCCTCTCAATCACGGGATCCGGCCTATGAACAGGCGGCGGAGACGACGCAACTCAATCGGACTGACTCTCAGGAGACACCACAGACTCCTTTGTTTGAGGAGGACACCTCCCAACCTCTGGAGGACTTCCCCAGGACGAAATGGGATGGAGATGGCTGGGACATGCACATGCGTCATCCCAACAAGAAGAAGATCACGGGGCAGAGGTTCTGGAAGAAGGTGTATGTGCGGATTGTCGTTCAAAATGATATGCCCATCGTCCATGTCTTCAACAATAAAGGGGACAAGGATCCTTTCCAGGAGATCCCTCTCCAAGCTTGCTACTCTGTCTCGGACATAGGTACACACTTTCCCAATAAATTATCCAATAATTAGTCCAAATTATCCAAAAAATGGTCCCAAAAATGAGTTCAGAAAATAGTCCAAAAAATAATCCAAGAATTGAACGGGAAGGTGAAACAAAAGATATTGAAAAAATTATTCAACGAATGGTCCTAGAAATAGATCCAAAAAATAGTTCAAAAATGGATTCAAAAAATAGTCCAAACCCAGATTGTACAAATCTTTTTTAAATAAAGCAACCAAAACATCGCCCACAAAGTTATTCGGTAAATGATTCAAAAAATGATTCAAAAAATGATCCAAACAATGATCCAAAAAATTATCCAAAAATTGATTGACAGAATGACTCAAAAAAATCATCAATAAATGATGCAAAAATTGATTGAAAAAATGGTCTAAACTTGATCCAAAATAAGGACGACTACAAAATGGTACAATAAATGCTCCAAAAATTGGTTCAAAAAATATTCAAAATATGATTCAAATGATTCAAAAAACTAGTCAAAATACGATCCAAAAAATGCTTAAAAAATTACCCAAAAATGATAAAAAAAAAGGGAAACAAATAGAAAAAATAAGAATAGGCTTATACAATGACCAGCTGCATTTCTGAACTCCAAAAACAAACCAACTGATTCGTAAATTAATTTTAATTCCCTGGATGTAATTTATATATTTTTCTTTAAATTGCCATTATAAAATTCTGGTTGATTTCATTGGTCATAGCACGAACGTGTGAATTGGTGTACCTATTTTATAATTACTGGTGATAATTGGTTAGAGAAAGTCTGGGAAGTAGAATTGAGACATCTGGATTATTTACGAAAGAAAATGTATTGGAATTGGCTTTAACCATTTCATTAATGATTGACTCCCAAATATTTTTGCAGGCGCTCAACAATTTGACCAATATGGGAAGATTTTCACAATAAAAATTCAATACGTATTCTACAAAGAACGTCCAGGCGTACGACCGGGTCAAATATCAAAGGCCGGGAAGATTTCGGACAAATTGTCTCAATTTGCTGCCTACGCCATTCAAGGGGATTACCAGGGCGTGAAGGAGTTTGGGAGTGACTTGAAGAAGTTGGGACTCCCATTGGAGCATGCCCCTCAGGTATACCATTAGATACTATTCCCAACACATTCAAATATGATCAACTCCCCGCAGTCTTCCATTCTTTTTTTTCCAACCAAATCAATGAGAATATACTACTTTATTATTGCAATATAGTATGTTATTCACATACTATATTCGATCGCATTTCTTTTTTTTTTCGTCTATTAAATAACCTCCTTTTTTATCTGCCTTTTTTGCCAAAACTCTCTGTCTTTCCTCCATTCTCAGAATACTGACATTTATGGGCACAAATGGGGTTGGATCCAAAGACTTACGTATAATTTTTTAAAGGGAATTAAAAGCCCCTACTGGCGCTTTTCTTGGAGAAAACTATATTTTTTAGGATTTCTGTGGCAAATTACAACGGCCGTTGATGCAGATAAGGGTCAGCCTATGTGTCAGTATGCTCAGTAAGAACTAATTCATGGGAAGAACTCCATTTTTTTTTAAAATCTGGACTTAACCCAGCTTGTGTCCATAACTTTGACGTGTGTCTATGGCAGGTTTTCTCCTTGTAGGCCGACAAGGAGAAAGTTGGGAAAGTACGTGAGGAGAAAGTGGAATGACATAATAAATTTTTGTGTTTGTCTTCCACTCTCCCGTCCTTTTAGCCCATATTTTTCCTAATCTTCCTTTCTCTATTTCGGGGACTTCACAGTTACATTCTCTCTCTCTCTGTCAATGTCTCTTCTTTTCTCTCTCGCACCTTTTCCTTCACTCTCTTTATCCTTTCCTTTTTTACTTTCATTCTGGCGTTCTCTTTATTACTCGTTATATGTATATTTATCTCGTTTCATCTTGTATCCTTCTAGCGCTGCTCCCTCTCCATCCCTCTCTATCTCTTTCACTTTCTCCTTGCTATTCTCTGTCTCTCTCCTTCTAGCTCCTGTCTATCCTGCAGATATTCTTTAACTTTCTCTTTCACTGTCTCTATTTGTCTCTCGTTCTTCTCTTTTTCCCCTTTTATCGGTTTTTCTCCCTATTTTTTGCTTTATTATATTTTTCGTATTCCCAGTCAAGCCTTCGAGTTCTTACTCTTTCTCATTCTTTCTCTGTCCTCTTTTTTCTCTTTTCTTTCTTTTTTTGTCTCCCTGTGTTCGTGTTTCTCTTTCATTTTTTTCTCTATGTTCTTGTGTTTCTCTTTCATTTTTCTCTCTATGTTCTTGTGTTTCTCTCTCCTTTTCCTCTCTGCTCTTGTGTTTCTCTCTCCTTTCTCTCTCCGTCATTCTTTTTCTACATCTCTATCGTTCTCTCTCTCCTGTTTTTGCCTGTCCGTCTCGCTGTTTCTCTCTGTCCGAAGTTGTGTTTATCTCTCTCCTTCGCTGTTTCTCTCTGTCCGAAGTTGTGTTTATCTCTCTCCTTCGCTGTTTTTCCCTGTCTGATCTTCTTGTTCTCTCCATGTGTATCCGTTTCTCTCTCTCCCTCCATCTTTCTCTCTTTCCGTCTCTGTTTCTGTCTCCCCTTGCTCTCCTCTTTCTTGTCTGTTTTTCTCTATGTTCCTCTCTGTCGCTCTCTCCTTCTCCGGTTCTCTCTCTCTCTTTTATTCTTCTCCTTATTCCTCTCATTTGTATCTTTCTCTTTCGTTTCTTATTCTCTCTTTTATTCTTCTCCTTATTCCTCTCATTTGTATCTTTCTCTTTCGTTTCTTATTCTCTCTTTGTCTCTCCTTCAGCGTCTCTCTCCTACTCTGTTTTTCTATCCATTCTTCTGTGTCTCTCCTCTGGTTGTCTCTGTCCCTCTATCCCTTCTTCTCTTTATTACTCTCATTTGTATCTTTCTCTTTCTTTTCTTATTCTCTCTTTGTCTTTACTTCTGCGTCTCTCTCCTACTCTGTTTTTCTCTGTCTCTCTCCTCTTTAGTACTTTCGGGAGAGACATATCCTCTTTTGGGAGAGATACAAATGAGAAACAGATATCTGCATCTTTGCCCTCTAGTATTCTCTTGATCTCTAATTCTATTTTTTCGGTCTCTACTATAATTAATCCATTTTTCTTATTGTTTCCCCCGTGGTTGTGGAACAGATCTCCCAATTGGTGAAATTGGGAACACAAACCTATGAGGAGATCAAGCAGTTCAGCATGAGCATCGAGGAGGCTCTCTTCCGCCTCCCAGTTCACCGGGACCGAGCCATCCAGTACAAGACGGAGGAGGTGCAGGTGACGTTGGTGGATGAGGTGTTTGCGGAGCAGGATATTTATGGGGTGGTGACCAAGCAGATTGCTCGCGTTCGGCTCTTCTTCCTGTCCTTCCTCAGCGGCGTGGCGGAGATCGAGATGGGGATGAATGATCTGAGACGGCAGGGGAAGGAAGTGGTGGGAAGACATGATATCATCCCCATCGCCACGGAGGAATGGATCCGCACGGAGGCCATTGAATTCAGCAATTGTGTCCAACTGGATGAATACGACTTGACGCAGACAATCAAGTAACTACGGGATTTTTTTTGAGACATTTTTTTTTATTCTATTATTGTTAGAATTTTCTTTTGTATTTTTTCCATCTCATATGGTATATAAGTCTATAGATTCTATTGTATTCATGTATAGGTTATTCAGTTTTTTTTTTTTTTTACTTTCCCCATCCGCTTCTGCCGGCGCCGTTCTTTGAATTATTTCTTTTGAATTCGTTTTGGAGGGGAGGAAATTTGCTCTTTCTTCGCGTCTATGTCCTTGTTACTCTTCCTGTCCGTATTGCTTTGTGTTAGTTAGTTTTCTCCGTCTGCACTTGTGCGTTATGGTCTCCTTTTTCTTCTAGTATCTCTCTCTCCTTATTGGTCCTCTTCTGAACTCTTTCTGTCCCTCTTTCAACTCATGATCATTCCATCTCTTTTATGGGCCTTCTCTGTCTCTTTCCACGCTACTTTTGCCTCTCTCTGTACTTCTCTCTTTTCTGTTCCTCCGTTGTCTTCATTTTCCATGTCTCCGTCTTTATCATCTCGCCAATCTTCTATAAAACCTTCGTTTCTTCCTTATCACAAATCTTCTGTCTCCAGGGTCTCTCTCTTACTCTCACTCTTTTATGTTCTTGTACATGTTTTGTCCTCATCTTTTCTTTCGACTCCTATCTCTCTTCTTTTCTGTCCCACATTTTTCTTCTCCCTTTTCCTTGTCTCGTCCGGTCTTATTCCTTTCCGCTGTCTCTTTTCTCTCTTCGTTCTTTCCTCTCTTCCTCTGTTCTTTCTTTTACTCTTCTGATTCTTTCTCTCTTTTTTACTCCCTTTTTGACTTACCTACTCAATATTTTCTACTCTCTTTCTCGCTCTTTTCTGTTTCTCTCCTTTCTACTCTCCTTCTATACCTATGTCTTCTTTGCACTCTTTATCCTTCGTTTTTACTCTCTTTCTCCATGTCCCTCTTCATTGTTCTCTTCCTCCTCTCTCTCTCTATTTTGCTCTACTTTGTATTCTCTTTCTTCTTCTCTCTCTTCTTCTCTTTCTCTTGCTCTCTCTCTCTCTCTCTTCCTCTTTCTCTTTCTCTCTATTCTCTCTCTCTCTCTCTCTCTTTGTCTTCCCCGACTTATCTTCTCTCCGTCCTATGATGCCTCTTCCTTTGCCATCTTTTTTACCCTCTGTTACTCCCCCTCCTCTTTCAAATTCTGTAGTAGTATACCCAACTGTTTATTCTTCTCCGCCCCTCTTCAATTCATTCAATTTCATCCCACTCTTTCATCTTGGTTGTGTCTCCTCCTCCTCCACCATTCTTTCCCCCTCCTTTCCTCGCTCGGAACTTGCTCGGAAATGTAATTTTCTTTGATGAGAACCAACTCTTTGACGTTGAAAGGGGGTAGAGGGGGTAGAAAAAGACATTGCCGCCATGGAGATGATGAAGCACTCCCGTATAGTAACTGTTATGAGAAGGCGAAAGAGAAATTGTGTCAATAATAATGTTATTGTCATTTCTCTCGTCCCTCATGGGAGGAACTTCATGGCTTCATGGGATGGCAGAGGACACTTGGGGAAGGGAATCTGATTATGACAGTTGTGCAAAAAGTCTCATTTCCTTGGCAAAGTTTCTGTCTCTTTAAAATATATTTACGACGGAGAAACGTGTGCCTACTCCTCCTCCAGACATTATAGTCTCTTCTTCTCCAGCTGTTTTGTATCATTACATTTATGAGTTTTGGTCCATGAGAAAATAATAAACGGGAGATAAGATACTGGATGTTGACCAAGTTTGACCTTTGCACTTTCTCCTTTTGCTGGAGTCCACACACATATACATATGTAATATACATTCTACTCCTATTGCTATATAGGAGTAGAATGTATTATATGGCAGAAACCAGCGGGAAAGGTGAAAATACTTGTGATAAGAGAAACAATAACCCCAAATGGGAAATGACATTTATATTGCCAAAAAAGGGAGGAGATGAAAGGGAAATAGTCCCGATGTTTTGTGAGGCACTTCAAATGTGTTTCAAAAAATTGGAACTACCCAAAATGTTATTTGTACTAAAGAATATTTTTTTAGGGTAAAACTCCAATTTCAAAGAATTTGAAGTATCCAAAAAAAAACATCCATATGTGTTTTTATTTTATTTTTAAGGTTCAAGCCACCGGATGCTTCTTACATTGAATTACTCCGATTTCGGGTCCGACCTCCCCGTCATCGGGAGTTGCCCCTCCAGGTGAAGACAACATTTACGACGACGGGGCAAAGGGTGGAGATCCGAAGTGACATCTTAGTGCCCGGATTCACCTCCCGCAAATTGGGACAAATCCCCTGTGAAGACGTCATGGTTCGTTTCCCAATCCCCGAATGCTGGATCTACATGTTTCGGGTGGAGAAGCACTTCCGCTATGGCTCGGTCAAATCCGCACATAGGAGGTATGCCTTAATATACATATATAAAGTCTGTCGTCCCCGCAGTATCTAATCATATTGCATAGAAGGATAAGAGACAAAAAAAAAGTTTTTTTTGGAAGAAAGGAGACAAAGGGTTATTATGGAAGTACCTGAGAAGCGTGGGAAATTCCTGAAGGGGATTTTTCCAACCTTCGAAAAAGGAGATTGCACGAGCCCAGTTTTACCCAGACACCAAAGCTTCTTAGGTGGTTTGGCCCTCTCCTTGATTAGATAGGCCCGGGAGAGACATGAGAATGCCCGGGACATGCTACCGGTATATTTCCGTTCCCATAATGTGATTATTAACATGTATACACTACACATGTTGGGGATAAGGTCCTTTTTACCATTTACCCACTTTTTCGGGGAGGTATACGCTGGAAGGCGTAGGTATGTCAAATTGTTTAAAAAAAAAGCCTTTTTACCCGGGTAAAAAAAAGATCTGTGAGGTCTCTCTCAGAGATTGCCTGGGATTAAATGAGAGAGGAACTTAATTATTATCATGGGGTATAAATTGTCTTACAAAGGTATTTCCCCGGCTTGCACTTATCTTCCTTGGCAAGAATGGAGCCTCGCTTCCATGATCAGATTATACATGTTATCCCCTCTTTCCCCATATATATGTATGTATGTACATATGTGCACACTGTGTATACACACGCCTATATTTCTGCCAAAAGAGAGGGCACTTGCTTTTGTACAATGCTTCTGGAATTAGGGGAAGAAAAGTTCTTCGTTTTTTCAAACTTTTTCACGTACCTCCAGCTCGTGGATGAGAACTTATGAGGGGGAACTTTTCGTGTCGATCATGTTCAACAACACCTTAAATAGAGAGTGGAGGGGGATGGAGGCGAGAAGAAATGAAAGGGAGTTCGTGAGAGCATTAAAAACAGCGCCGGGACGGAGTTGCCAAGGAGAAAAGTGAGAGAGAAAACCGGCGAACAACTGAGGCGGGGCAGGAGAGAGTAAGCAAAAGAATAAAAAAACGGAGGGTACGTGGGGTACAAAAGAGAAATGCGGAGAGAGCACAGTAACCAGTAAGAGAAGAAAGGAGCAGGGAGGGATAGAGACAAAGAGAGAGAGAGAGGGAAGAGAGAGAAAAGTGAGAAAAAAAGAAACATGATAGAGAGATAAAGAGAAGGAAAAGAAAGAAAGAGCAACCAATAGATGGAAATGACAGAGAGAAAGAGATATATGTGAGAGAGCAAGAAGAGAAAACTGAGGAAGCGAGAAAAGAGAAGGAAGAGAGATAAAGAGGACATGAGAAGAAGCAGAGAGAAAAAGAAGGAAACGAGAAGGAAATGAAAGAGAGCGAAAGAGAGAGAACCAGAAAGAAAAAGTGAGAGAGAAAGAGAGAAGAGGAGAGAGAACGAGAAAGAAAAAGAGATAAAGTAAAGGCAAACGCGAATAAGAGAGAAAAAGAGAGAGAGGCAGACAGAGAAAGAGAGAGGAATAGAGAAAAAGAGAGGAATAGAGAGATAGAAGAAGAGAAAGAGAGGAATAGAGAGATAGAAGAAGAGAAAGAGAGGAATAGAGA
>JAQGBT010007105.1:0-11433 GCA_034698585.1 Disparrhopalites patrizii | reverse complement strand
TTGTAGAAGAGGACATAAAAAATTGGCTCATCAGTGTCAATCAAATCCGCTTCAAAGGCGGATTCCGTCAAGTACATCACTTGGTGCTCCTTGAAGGCTTCATAAAATTGGATTTTCCTTTCTCCGTCATCAAAGTCATGGTCCAAGTTGGAGTTGACATTAATGTATGAATGCGGGTCTTTCTGGTACTTATCGAGAAGGTCATGAAGATAGGACGAAGTTGCATTGCCGGCCCTAACCGTGACCAAAGCCTTGCGAACATCGGATGTAAAAAGGCCAGACCGGGCGTCGAAGGTATTACTTAAGTCATCCAAGGCCTTTTTTAAGGGAGGAATCATACAGGTGGTCATGTAAGAATTAAAAACATCTTGTAAGTCATTCATCCTTTGACGTGTCTTTGTGATTTCGTCAAAGGCGAGCAAAATGTCATGAAGGATGGCCGTGTCAATGCCGTGGACGATTTTGGAGTTCAAATGTTCCAGTTTGTAAGCTTCCTGCAGTTCTGCCAAAGGCGTTAGAACATACCGAATGGGCTTCCCTTTCCCGTCATTGATGTCGCGAAGAGATGACGGAATTTCCTTGATAAATTTTTCAACCACTTCGTAAGCATTTCTGGGGATAATGGCCATGGTGACGTCACCAGAAAACTGGATATCGTAAGATGAACTATTGCTGAAATCTCCTTTGGTACTATTAAATTCCGCCCCACCTTTGATGGTCACTCCCCAAGCGGTCAAGTCCAGGTCAAATTTCCCCTTGATTTGGTCAAAGCTCTCCCGCATCTGATTGGTGTCCGTAAATTTGGCAATCACCGTCGCACCACTGTAGATTCCGGTGACCACGTGGGATGCCGTGGTCTCCATTAGATTAAAAACATCAATGTAAGGACGTATCCCTTCGTAGAAAAGGTCCACCGTATCTTTCTCCGTTTGGATCTTGTGGAGCAAATAACCTTCAACGTGGTGGGCACTTTTCTTCTCCGATTTCACGTAGCCTCCAGATCCCGTCAGTGTGAGGGAGAAGGATGGATTTGTTTTAATGCTTAAGGCCAGTGCCCCGGAGATATCCATAAAATTCAGCTTATCGAATAAGGACTTGACTACCTGGAATTTCGTCTCCGTACTGGCAATGGACACAGTTTTGACGAGATCCATTTCTTGAGGTAGATCCTTGGAAAAGATACGTTGATTCAAGAACTTTTCTTCCACTCCATCGTAAAATTCTCCGAGTTGAGCGATGCGACCCAAAGCCGGTAATTCTAAGGCGGATGCCCTGAAATGACCTAGGACACTTATGATCAGGATAATGCTCACCCTGCACATCGTTGAAATTAAATTAAAGAGATTAAACCAAAGATTTTGAACTTCGGTTGCAGCAAGACGAAATAAATGTGGAAGGAGTTACTAAATTATTTTTCGCTTGATAACTTTGTGGTACAAGATACAAAAATTAAATCATTTCATACTACCCCTAAGACTTTATTTGGGGCTGGAAAGCATAAAAATAGGCTTTCACAAGTCCTGCTGGACTTAATCGTGAGTTTGAGTGTTACATATGTACATATATTTATAATATATACATACATATGTTTCACTGGCTCCCTGGCTACTGGTTATTCGTAACAGCACCAGATTAACTAAGATTATCATTGCATCCTGCTGTGCCCTTTAATATTGCCCTGCTTAACCGGTATTAAATTTTCACACGGGACTAATCCCTATAATAAAATTATTAACCTACAAGGCTTAGGCAGCCTGGATTACCAGACCTGATTTATGGGGACATAATTTGCGCAGCAAACCAGAACAACAAGGGATTAAATCTACCTTGGCATTAATTATGTCGTTGACAGAGAATAATTTTCACAGATTTTTGATATATTACTTAAAATCTTTCCCCGTTTTTAGGACGTCCATGTTAAGTGAAGACGAAAGGAAATGGTTTATTCTTAATTTTTCAATATGACGCATAAACATCAAACTCAGTAAATTAGAAGTCTAGTTTCATGAAGAAATTTCCGAATTGACCAGGAAAACTAATAGTTTGCCAGGTAGGGCCCCAAAGTTCCGTCGGGGTACTTTCACCAGGATATTGATTGTAAATGAAGCCCACTGGAGGTAAGCCACCAGGAGATTTCATGATGGTTTCATTGAGCTGCTGAATTCTTGCGAACATATCCGATTTACATGTTTCCAGCTCCATTGAGGTATCTATTTGGCCACCACAAATACAAAATCAGAAGGATATAGCTGGCTATCATCAGCAGCCTTTGGCAGTTTACATTTAACATCTATGATAATGCTAGAATTATGAAATATAAAAAGTAGGCAATTGCCAATTCTCCAGCGAAAAATGCAGGATTTTTTCTTCCAAACTTCGTCAGATGATAGTCCCTAGCGTAGGAATTCGTAATATTGTTATTCCGTCACTCTGTGACCCCCTCAAGAGACACCGCGGCATTTTGCGTTTTTTCGCCGTTTTGGCTGGGACACAGCCGCTAATTATTGGATTTTTATGAAATTCGGCGAGGGCACGTAACACAAAATTATCTAAATCAATTTTTTTTAATTGTCCGGATTTTCGTCTCCGCTCACCGGAAATTAGTCAAAAACCGTGTTTTTTTCGCCGTTTACGCTGCCGTACGGTCGCTAATAATTGGATTTACACAAAACCCGACGAGAACATGTTAAACTCATTTGTCTAGATGTAATTTTTTTTATTTTCTCAATTTTCGCCTGAACGGCGAAAAACCATGGTTTTTGGCGAATTTCCGGAAAACGGAGACAAAAATCCAAAAAATTAAAAAATTATTTAAATACTTATGTGTTCCGTGTCCTCGCCGAATTTCTGAAAAATCCTACAACTAGCGGCTGTGCCGCAGCCAAAACACCGGAAAAACGCAAAATGTGGTGGTGTCACTTGAGTTGGTCAAAGAGTGACGAAATCACAATATTATGATTTCCTAGATTCCGGATGCTAGGGCCTATCATCTGACGAAATTTGACCAAAAAATTTCGACATGAGTTTTTTTCGCTGGAGAATTGGAATTTACCTACTCAATGTTGCATGCTCATACCGGTAATTTTTTGGTTGGTGGCATCCAGCAGGGATCCTTCCGTCATTTTGTGGTCCCCGAGTGTTTTCCATAATTTTGCTTGAGCTCCCGCATCACCTTCAAACAAAATCATTTCAGTCCAGTTTATATACAGAACAACAATATTAACAAAAAGGTAATAACATGTGCGTGTCCTTTAAGCAATTAAATCTAAATGAATAACTTGAAGTGCAAATACACTTTACCTCCTTCTTCCTTCCTCAACGTTTCCAGCATGTCCAAGCTCGTTGGGATTCCGTTAGTATATTCATGGATAACAGGCCGTGTCACATTTTCACAAATGTCAGATCCTTCAAAAAAGGAACAGTCCACAATAAAGGAACCCACGGATTGGTCATAGAAATTGGCGAAGAAGGTTGACAAATTTTCCAGCCAGTCTACTTGATAGGGAAAAAGCCATTCCAGCCGGTAAAATAGGACATACACGCGTTTTTCCAGGGCAGAGTAAAACGCATTCCTCCATTTCCTCTCACTCTCCACGTACTGATACCTATTTTTCGCCGCCTCATAGAAACTTTCAATTTCAGTTAACTTTTCTGTAATTGAAAGCAATCCCGTTAGAGCAGTCTTCCCATCTTCCCATACATTGTGTGCATGCTCCATTAATTCATCTAAGCCGTCGGAGTTTCCGGTAAGGAAAAATTTAGAGTATTCCTGTGACATATCCGTTTTCCATGTGTCGAAATTAGTTTGAAAGGATGTGTACAGTCTCTCAATCTCCTGCCTCTCCGTCTCGGGAGTACATTCATGGAACTTGTTCAAAAACTGGGTTTGATTTTCAATACGAAACTGGATATTTGAGATCCTGTCATAGACACTTGGAAATTCTCCCAAATTTCTGTACACCACAGGATTATCCTTGGATTCAAAGCTCGTAATTATTCCGTAGTCAAGCTGTAGGTTGACAATCGGGTAGACCGTGTACATGGGCACACCATGGGTAGGATCCTCTTCAAACACTGATGTCACAATATCCAAGACGTCAATGGTCTCATTCCAAGTCTTGATCTTGATTTCATTGTGGGGGAAAACGTCGGAATAAATGGTGACATTCACCCTCTCAAAATTGATTAACTCATTATCAATTAGGACATCTGCGTTCGTTGCATCCTGTTCCACCAGGGATTTAATGCCATCCAATTTTTGAGTGAGTTCCTCTTGACTAGACCCCGACTTGAGCATCCCCATGCTAATCACGGTTGTGGCGGACCATTCCCGACTCTGAACAAAATGGGTGGCTTCTGTTATTTCCACCAAAGAATTGAAATCCAGGAGTTGCACGAGCCTTTCCTTCTTTTCGTTGACACTGAGGGAAAGCTTCCCAGTAAATCTTTCACAGACCAGATTCAAATAATCATATTCTCCATTTTCATATGGTGACTGGGACAAAATTTGTCCGGCTCCACGGAGATACAAATTACGAAGCAGAACGGGAACTTGATACATTTGTGGAACTTTTAGCGCCAAAAACATGGACTTCCAACTCGGGTGGATTATTTCACAAGCAAATGGTGGGATGGGCTTATCCCGTTCATCTTTTATTAGACTAACATTGCCACTTTTACTCAAAATGAGGCCCTCGATGAACTTCCCGTCCCGGCGGTTGTACAGCTGACCTACATTGTAGAGTTGGTCATCGGTAAGACCTTGGCCAGATTGTAATACAGGAGGAAGCCGAAGGGGATTGGAATGAAAATACAGATGAATGTCGGACAAAACGTCGGATGATACTCGTTCATAGTTGATGAAACCATGAATTTCGGTCTGGGTCAAGCTTTTACATCGAGAATTCCCCAGGGGAAAGTCACAATCCACCACTTTGAGCTTGGACCAAAATGGGTTGTTCAAATGACCAAAGAAGATGTGTGTTCCCTCTTCCCAGGCAGTGACATTGGCATCAATAAGCGTCAAGTTGTAGAACAATACATAAAATATCGAGTCTTTAGTATTGACGAGATTAGCTTCGTAACTTGGCTCCGAAAAATATTGAACCCGATGCTTTGCAAAGGATTTATAAAATTCGATCTTCCTTTTCCCATCCTCGAAGTCATGATCCAACTTAATGTTTACATTGGCGGGGGAAACCGGATGTACAATGTACTGGGTCAAGATGTCCTGAATTACGTCTGTCGTAATATTCCTAGCCCTCAATTGGATCAGGCCAAGTCGAATATCCCGGGTGAAGTTCCCAGCTCGCAGGTCAAAGTTATTGCTCAGTTCATCCAAAGACTGTTTCACGGACGGAGTGAGGCATTTATCCTGGTAGGTCCTAAATAAATCCTGGAGATCATTCATACTGGCTCGTGTGACGGAAATGTCTTCAAACAGGACCAAGATTTTGGACAAAATCACTTCATCCACGGCGCTGACAATTTTCGCATTCATATATTCTAAGTCGTAAGCAGACTGAAGGACAGTAAGTGGGGTGAGGACATAACTAATGGGCTTTCCTTTCTCATCATTGATCCCCATCAAAATCTCCGGTATTTTCTGGATCAATTCCAGGACTTGGAAGGAATTAGTGGGGATGGTATTGATTGGGATGTCGGCGGAAACTTGTAAGTCATATGTAGAGCTATTAGAAAAGTCCCCATTTGTGATATTTACCTCCGCCATAGCTTCTACTTTGAGCATTTCCTGAAGGCTGAAACTAATCTCCAACTTCCCTCGAATGTCCTCCAAATCTTCGTTCATGAAGTTAGTATCCGTAAATTTCACTGCCACGTCCGCACCATAATAGATAGCCGTGACCACGTGGGAGGCCGTCGTTTCCATTAGAGCAATCACATCGATGTAAGGGCGGATTTCTTCGGAGAACAGGTCAATGGATTCCCGTGCAGTTTGTGTTTTGTGTGATAGGAAACCTTCCACATGCTTGGCACTTTGTCTCTCATCTTTGATAAAGCTACATGACCCTTTAACACTCACTTCAAAGCTGGCACATTTTAGGACCACGGCAAGGTACGCTGACACACCCAGGAAGTCCAGTTTCTGAGACATGCTCTCCACCACTCGGAATTTCGTTTCCGTGCTCGGATTCTCAATTTTCGTCACCACATCCAGACTCGGATGCGTTTGAAAAATGAGTTGATTTTGGAAAAGCTCATCCGTGGCATCATAAAATTCACCCAGTTGGGCTACCCGACCAAATGCTGGGAGTTGAATTACTTCCGGTGGCTCTTGCACTTCTTGGCCTTGGCTCATCAAGCTGGGGCCCAGGAAGATTAGCGCCATCAATAGTTTCACAGGGGATGCCATCTTTTCCCAGAAAACCAGCATCAACCTGAAAGTGACCAAATATCCACCACGAAACAATTACAAAAGGGTAAAGAAACTCCATACTTAACCATACAATTCTTTGTAGTTTGTATTTGTATAGAAAATAATATAACTATTACAATTGGTGCAGAAAAATTTACCAGTTACAATGTAATTGCTGTTAAATCTACTAATTAAGTCTAAGAATTTCTTATAGCCTTGTTTAAAAACTTTTTTTTACAATTCGCCACGTATGAAGGGTACTTGCTTCGTTCAAATTACCTTAGGACTTTGGCTATACAAGCGTTGGAAATGTTAGATGGATTACGGGTATATGCATACATTGCCCAGTGTGACACGGCTGTAGAAAATGCGCATAAAATTCGCCTAATCTGCAAAAAACATTTATGAGTTCAAATTCAGTCATGACAGAAAATGATTTACCAGAAATAAATCTAAATATAAAAGTAAACACTTGCAGTTCCGAAATCCTATTTA
Source organism: Disparrhopalites patrizii (assembly GCA_034698585.1). Taxonomy (NCBI): domain Eukaryota; kingdom Metazoa; phylum Arthropoda; class Collembola; order Symphypleona; family Sminthuridae; genus Disparrhopalites; species Disparrhopalites patrizii. The sequence continues at coordinate 4,562 of JAQGBT010007105.1, read as the reverse complement.
ATTCAAGGTGGTAAATCAAAGGTAAATCAACTTAGAGATAATCCACCTGACGAGTACAATTTATTGCAGTAAATCCGTAACCTAGAAATTTATGGTTTCCCTGGAAAGATTAGGCTTAAGTCCTTGCCGTTGAATCCACATGGAATTTTTATTGCGGTGTTAAAATACTAATGGTATTAAAAATTTACCCGTGTTAACACTTGAGCCAACAAAAAAAGTAGGGTGATGTATCAGTATTAACTGCTTAGCAACAATATCCAGTTAAACTTGACTCCAAACCTTCGTGGTTGTTTTTGATTCATCTATTACTTTTTCTCCGTGCACAAAACTGGTAAAGCAATACAAAGAAATTACAAGTAATGGCGATTAATTAATTGCATGTCCAAATTGCTGGTTGACATTGCCCATCTAAGACGCTGTGTACTTTATCTTTCAGATTTTTCAATCTTCAGGAGTAAACCATTGGCGTATTAATTATTGTGAGAGTGTGTCCGGAGTGTTTGGGTTCACCAGTCCATGACTTTTCAAAGGTCAGTTTCCTTACCTTATTTTTGTACCTGATTATTTTACAAAAAAACATTCAATTCATGAATTTAACTGAATCGTCTGTCTAATTCACGGCTGCTGGGCTTAATAGATTCTATACCAAATTAAGGGTGTAAAAATGCATTTCATCATAATTACATAATATTTTTGGCTTGTCTTTGGGCATATAGTTCTCAACAATGTCAAAAATAAAAATGGCTCATTGAATAAAAAATATGTTTCCATCCAAAAATAGCGGGGTTTTTACGAAATAGAAGTCGATCATGGTAAATGGTAACCCTTATTTGCGCTTACTGAGATGAGCATTAAATAGGTAGGACACTCCGATTTTGCTTGATTAAGTATCTTCCCAATCTTTCGAAACGTTGAGTTAGGAATTTTGAAATCGAAACAGCAAATCGGCTTAACTGAGTGAAGCAAAAGCAGAGCTACCCGGATAAAAGGGCACAAAAAGAAAACAATGTCATCCACGTCCATCTTCATTTATACCATCTGTCTACTCCTGACATATCCGACAAACTCCGCCGGTCAAAGAGGGCACTACCAGCTACAAGCTCTGGGAAGAACTGCAAAATTGGGAGAGTTGTACGATGCTGTCACGGAGCAATTCCTGGGCTACAATATATTCCGTCACCCCCTTAATTCTTCCATGATTGAAACTACTGGGAATTCCTGGATGAAATCCAAATTTGAGACAGCAAACACCCTAAGTACGAAAGCTTCACTACTGGACCTGGGAGTGACACTCGTCATTAGCATCCTCCTAGGTATGATCAGGATTGATGGATCCTGCGGCTACATGAAAAGGGATGAAGACACTAACAAACATGATACAGCCTACCTTGTTTACGAGACCAGAACCGTGAAAGAGACGGTAGATTTGTTCATGGACAATATTCGAGGATCGATTCGAGAGGATTTGATTGCTGCATCGGAGGCCACACACGTTGTCACGTCCATCGAGTTTGGTGCGGATGCTGTGGTAGAATTCACCTCAAAGCAATTTGTGGGACAGGATACGGAGAAGATTCAGGCTAGTTTTTCAGCTAGAGTCGAATGGTTTTTAGTAGGAATAAAAGCTGGTGCGGGGATCCAGCTGGAAAATCATTGGTTGCAGGATGAAACGGATATGAAAATTAAAATTTACGGTGATATCCCCGCTGGATCCAGCTCTCCCATGACTTTGGCTGAGGTACGGCAAAAATTTAAATAATTTCAAAATTAATTTCAAAAATTAATTCTGGTATTAAATTGTTCATAATTTCATACAAATTCATCCAATTCAGGGAATATTTAATTTGACAGACAATGGACTATATCAGAGAAATCCCGAACCTCACCAAAAAATATAATGGGGGTAAAGGTAAAGCAATCGTCTACACGATGTTTCCCCTAGACGTCATCCGCCAGAAATTTCATATGCCCACACTATCTTCCACTACTCAATCTTTACAGGATGTTGATCCTACACTTTCCCAGCATCTTTTAGTCATCCTTCATCAAATAGACGAAACACATAAACTACTTCGAGGTCTCCTACAAGATATCAATTCATTCCTAAACTGCATCACCACTAAAGATTGGAAGAGTATCCAACATCTTAACGAAGACTATCTGGCACATTCTGAAAGATTTCGCAGCACAACTAAAGATGCTTTAATAGCAATTAGAGGTGAAGAACAACCCAATTCGTACCTCGCCAACATGTTGGATGACTACAGAAATAGTTCACTGTCCGCTGCCAGCGTGAAACGCACCCTTCGGGAAGATTTCCGCGATGTCTTTGACAAGCTCCAGATTTACAAAACTTACATCATAGGGGAAAAGGTGGAGTACTGGAATTCCGTTTTGTCACTGGCTCTAGTCAATCCCGGGAAAAATGTATACGTCCTCAATTACAGTCCACAACTCATTCGAGCAAATCCCGACGCTTGGCTACAGGGAACATCCGTCTTTATTCGCCTGTCCAAAATCCCAGCCAATAAGATGATAATTTTAGATTGCGAATTCCAGACTACAAACTGCGGGGTTTCTGAGGTTAGGTTGTTCCAGTATCGAAATGGCCTGCTAGTATCCGAAAACGTGGTTCAGGACATGAAATTAGTATCACCAAGACGATCGCCGTCCTTGAGAATACCAGCGTTAGGAAGAAACCAGGTTCTTGGGGATTTGTACAACGCCAATTCTGGTGAATTTGTAGGTAGTACTGCTTTCCATCCAGATATCTTCGAAGTCCAAGAAGATATGATAAACATTCAGGAATCCCGGATCATTTTCCCCAAGTCCTTCCAGGACAAATGGGATCTTCTAGGCTTTGACCCCATGACGGCAGTCCAGATTTTTGTTGAGGAAGCTCAAATTCAAAGGTCAAGCTCTGAATTCTTGGTAACACCACTTCCACCTACAAATAGAGTCACTGGAATTTATCTGCACAAATTGAAGTCGGATGTGAACACCGTTAAGGAACTGACCTTTGCCGAAGGTTTCGACCTGACAGCTGCATTTGAATCCGGAGCAACCCATTTCGTCCGTGAAGTTGTTTATGGAGCTGCTACCATTGCCCAGATTGAAATTAGCCCTCAAGGGGAAGGTTGTAAGGAACAAATTCTGAAATTTGACCTAGAAAATCTACGTGAATTTACGGAAGGGGTTTTCAAACAAAACTTAACCAATCCGGAAGAACTCCCACTGGATTTCCAAATGCAATCCAATGGCACCATAAAAGTTTTTTCTGATGTTCTGGACTTAAACATGGATTTTGAAGGGGACAAGACAGCCCTAAGAGCATTTATGAAGAACCTCATGCAAGCAGTCGGAAACATGAACCAAGCCAAGGGCGTGCCAACGGCCTTTGTGTTGGAACCGTTCGAAAATTTTGAACTGAATTTCGGTGTACTTCCTGAGTCCAGTCGGCATCAACCACTGAACTTGACCCGTGGTGACTACCAACAACTCGTTCTCTCCTATAATGAGATAATGGCTGCCAAATCCGAAATCACGGCATGGAAGCAAGAATTTTTGGAAAATCACATCTGCGTTCTGGATAAGGACCTCGATAAATTAGAAAAAATATCCCTTGCCTTCGAAAATCGGACCTTTAACTGGCTGCAAGACATAAACATCGCACTAAAAGAGAAAAAACCTCGTGAATACTTTAGCACGTTCAAAAATATAACGGAAGGGTACCGAATTTCTCGTGCTGCCATTACACAGGAATTGGAATCTAGTTTCCTGTGGCTAAAAGATAAATTTAAATTCCTCCTGCAATCCAAAACGGATAATAACACTGGATTCGTCGGCAGAGGTCAATCATTCCAGGCGTCATCTCTGTATCCTAAAACATACGTTCTTCACATCAAAGAGGAATTTAGGGGCACAACACCCTCTTTGTGGACGAGAAATTTGTATACATTCTACTCCTTAAACCTACCAGGCAACACTTTATTTATTTTGGACTGTGACTTTGGTATAGCTACGTGTGCAGAAGTAACTGAGCCTGTAATTTACGAATATACCCAGGGACAGCTAACTTCAACTAATTTCACAATTCCGTCGGAGATCAAGGCTGGTGAAAACGAAATTATTCAAGAAATTAAGAACTCCATTTCCTTGCTGGAGGAAGATTTAAAATCTGCTAAAAACGAGACAGTCATAGAAATCAGTGGTGGAATGAACTATACTCTAAACATGGCTCTAGACCATTGTGGGGCTTCCAAAGAAAAAATGGACGAAATTTCAGGTAAGGACGTCTCTTGCATTATTATATGGTCGCACAAATACCAACGAAATACAACAATTACACTAAAAACCAGGGTTAAGGGTTGCTTTGCGTGGACTCGATAATTACTCTCCTTTTCTGACAATCACTGACTTTTCTGATAATTATTATCATTTTCAGAATTTGTCGATTAGTATCTTTTGAAAGAGTCTTTACAAGTCAAAAATTATCCTAACGTATAAATATAAATATACATTATGTTTGTGTATGTCTGCTAAATTGTTGCCTGTATAATTTA
>JAQGBT010007104.1:0-11433 GCA_034698585.1 Disparrhopalites patrizii | reverse complement strand
TTTGTTAATTTCTCTCTGTCCTTCTTTTTTGTTAGTTTCTCTCTTTCTTTGTTAATTTCTCTCTATCCTTCTTTTTTGTTAGTTTCTCTCTTTCTTTGTTATTTTCTCTCTTTCTTTGTTATTTTCTCTCTATCCTTCTTTTTTGTTAGTTTCTCTCTTTCTTTGTTATTTTCTCTCTGTCCTTCTTTTTTGTTAGTTTCTCTCTTTCTTTGTTAATTTCTCTCTGTCCTTCTTTTTTGTTAGTTTCTCTCTTTCTTTGTTAATTTCTCTCTATCCTTCTTTTTTATTAGTTTCTCTCTTTCTTTGTTAATTTAACTCTATTCTTCTTTTTTTATTTTCCCGCTTTCTTTCTTGGTTAAGTTGTCTCCTTTTTTATTTTTGTTACTTTCTTTCTCATTTCTTTCTAATTTTCTCTTTCTGACTTTTCTTGGTACTTTCTTTCTTCCTTTTCTTCGTACTTTATTTCTTCTTTCTTTTTATTTTCTCTTTCTTTGTTTTCTTGGCACTGTCTCTCTGCTTTCTTTGTTATTTTGTCTTTATTTCTTTCCTTGGTGCTCTATTTCCTGTTTCGTTTCTCTTTTTCTTTCCTTTGTTGGTATTTTTTCTGTCTCTCTATTTGGTCTTTCTTTCTCTGTATTTTTGCTGTTTCTTTCTTTATTTTGTCTCTCTCTTTCTTCATTTTTTCTTTCTTAATCCTGTCTGTGTGTTTGTATCTATTTGTTTCGTTGTTATCTTTCTCTCCCTTTCTGTTTTCTAGTATTCTGTCTCTGTTGTTTCTTTTTTCTCTTTGTTTTTCTGTCTTTTGATTCGGTCTCCGTGATTTCTTTTTCTCTCTTTCTTTCTGTCTCTCTCTGTGTTTCTTTCTTTATTCTGCATTTGCCTTTTGTCTCTGTCTTTCTGGCTTCCTTTCTTGTTTATGTTTGTTTCCTCCGTATCTCGCACTCTTCCATTATTTCCCCTGTTACTCTGTCTCTTTTGGCATTATTTATCTCTATATTTTCTATTTATTATCCCACCCTGTTTTAGTGTTGCCCTTGAATATCCCAGCGAAACCAAAATACTGTTAAGTAAAAGTTTTTTGTTAAAAAACAGTGATTTCAACCGTGTGTATAACACATGTTTTCCTTTCATTCCTCCCTCCCTGTGAAACAATCCCATTTCCCCACTACTTTCCCCGGAATTTCTCTCTGCAGTCACGATTTGAGGGAGTCAAGAAAAATTTTAGGAATGTCAAAAAAGTTAAAAGTTCTTTTTTTCTGCTCCTTTAAAAAAATTCGATCAGAAGACACAATGTAGTCTTATCTGGAGAAAGATAAGAGAAAAGGAATCTTAGGAGGAGCTCCCTGTTACAGCCAAAAGAAAAGGAAGCCGTGTGTGTATGTGTTTGGAGGGGGTGAGGGGGGGTGCGTTTGTTGTCAGTGTAAGAAGGAAAATATTGTCGCTTTTACAACATAGACCTTCCTCCTACACCCGCCTCCCTATCTCACATGCTGTGTATAGACAAGGCTACAATAAACGGGATAAGATAGACTTCATTTGTAAATCAAAGCACGAACTGTGATTCTCTCTTACTTTGTACGTTCTTACTCAGAGAGAGGGAGAGGCATGGAGAAGAGAGAGATATTGGACGGGATGATCAAAATAAAAGGCTCTTTCTTCTTCTTTTCCTCTCCTTCCCTTCTCTATCCGAAAAAAAACATGTCCTTCTTACTTCACCCGTTTCTTCAGGAGCTATTCGAAAGAATTTAGACGCTCACAGACAGGATAGCATCAGAGAGAGAGAGAGCGGAAAAATAGAAACACTACCTCTTTTCCACCAGATGAAAGTTGACTTATGGTTTTTCCTCTTCTCAGTTTTGTTTTCTTCTTCCGGGGTCCAAATAAATAAGCAAGTGAAGGAACTTAAAAGGGGAAAAAAGTCAAAGGGCAAGTGCGGCGGGGAGTGAAAGAAAGGCAGTGTGAGTATAAGTACATCAAGGAGAGATACGGAGGAACAAAGTCAAATAGAGAGAAAGTGAGGACGAGAGGGAGAAATGTCAAGAGATAGGGAAAGATCAAAACAGAAGAAGCTGGAAGAAAAGAGACATGCATATGTATAGATATTTACAAAGAAGGTGAGGGTGAGTGTCTGAAAAAAGAGGGAAAGGGGACAGAGAAAAATAAAGAGGGAAGGGAGCAAGGCAGAGAGAAAGAGCAACTGAGAGAGAGAACAAGATGGAAGGAATACATAGATTAGTGAGACGGGCAAAGAGGGAAGGACGGAGACAGTAAATTCAAGAGAGAGAGAGAGAGAGCACACGAGGGAGAAAGATAAAGGCAGGTTAAAGAGAGACAAAAAGAGAGCTTTTTAGAGAGAGAAAAAAATCACGTTAGAGAGAGAAAGGCACGTACGAGAGAAAGAGATATGTTGGAAAGAGAGAAAGTTGCATGTTGGAGAGAGCGAAAGAAGCACGTCAGAGAGAGTGAAAGAGATACATTGGAGAGAGAGAGAGAGAAAGAGAGACGTTACAGAGAGAGCGAAAGAGAAAGAGAGTAAGATATAAAGAGAACAAGAGAAAGACGGGCATATAGCAAGAGAGAAAACAGTAGGACACGGCAGAGAAAGAGAGCAAGGCAGAGAGAAGAGTGAGATAGAGAAGGAATGCCAGAGAGAGAGAGCAACGATGGCAAGATACAGAGTGAATAAGAGAGACAGAGGACGTGAGAAGGAGACAGATAGAAAAATAGAGAAAATACGGAGAGTAAAAGAAACAGACGGTAAGAGAGAGAGAGAGAGCAAACTCAAGTTAGAGACAAGTTAGAGAGACAGAGACAAAAAGAGAGCATGTTAGAGAGAGTACAAGAGAAAGAGACAGAGCAACAGAGATAAACTAAAGAGATAGAGAAACAGATAGAAGAAGTGAGTGAAAGAGAACAAAAACGGTGATAATGGAGATAGAGCAGGAAGAGATTGGGGATTATGGAGAGCGACTTTAAAGGAGAGAAAGAACGGTGAAACAGAGAGAGCCGAGAGAGAGCGAGAGAAAGAAAGGCGAAGAGAGACGGGAAGAGCGAGAAAGGCGAATAGAGAGACTGACAGAGAAGGAGAAAGAAAGGCGAAGAGAGAGACAGAAAGAAAGGCGAAGAGAGACACAGAGAAAGAGAGAAAGGCAAAGCGAGAGAGAGAGAGAGAGAGGGAGAGAGCCGTGTTTGAAGTAAACAAAACGTTACTCTGCAAATGTAAACGGTCCGTGCGTGTGTTTGTATGTGTAAGTAATGACAGAATCGTAGATTTCCTTTTCTATGTGAGCCGCTATTCCTAAAATAAGGAAAGCTTTTTACTCATTCCCTTTCTGCGTACCTCATCGTGTTGAGAGCATGTGTGTATGTAAATATGTAAAAAATTTAGTAGTACAAACAAAATACTGTAAACTGGACCAGAGGCGGAAATGAAGGGAGAAGTACAAGAAGCAAGTACACAGAGGAAAAAGTAAACGAGTAGGGGAGAGAAAAAAAAATACTCGGAGCTGTTTGTAATATTATTATCATAATTTTTATAATTTTACAGCACATGAGATTGCAAAGTGAACGCTTTTTCCGTAGCAAAAAAAAAACGGGAGAGAAAATAAAGGGGAAGGAGAGTGAAGGTATTTTTTGAATGCGTAAAAGAATACTTTGGCTTTTGGGTAAAACATGTATTTTTTCTTCGGCCTTTTTTTTCTCCCCTTTTGAGCATGAAAGACTTAGTTAGTGGAGGCACAAAGAGGTTCTGTGTGAGTTTTTTTTTGTACATGGAATTGTATTTCTGATGACTTTTGGGATTTTGGGAATTTTGAAAACGAATAGACTCCTTCTTCTCCTCCGGCTTTTCTCCTCTCCCTTTTTCTTCCCTCTCCTCCCCCTCATGCCTTCTTTTCCCTTTACCAACCATGCTCTTTCACACTCTGAAAGAGAGAAATCCCAAGTTTGTGACTCCGGTCTTGCCTACCCCGTATCCCTGGATTTAATTCCCAAATTACGGGGAGGTGAAAGGAGAATATTTTAAATGCGTTTTGAATGTCATTATTATTTTATTCCTCTCCTTCTCCTAAATTCTCTTGGAAATCTTCCGGTAAACCGAGGTCCTTTTTAGGACTTCCACCTGTTTTGGTGTTTTGCTTGGAAATGTTTACCTGGATCCTTTTCTCTCTTGGTTGTTTTCCCTTCATCGGCACTCCTGTATACTGGAGTCTTGGAGAAATCCTACATTAATATGCAGGGATGTTGACAAGGAGAGAAATCCATAAGGATCATGAGATATGAATGATGGGATTAGGGGATTCCCTCACTTTTTTCCCTTCCCTTGTCTTTTGTTCCAGGGAAGAAAAAAAATAGATTATCATTTTTCCATGTGAATATAAAATCATCCTTGTTCTCACTCACTCAATAAACTCGATCGTCTTTAGATGAAGTTTTTTCCTCCTTCTTGGCGTGCTTTATCAACACGCACAGGGGAAGACTTGTGCCAGGGAGAAAGTTGATCATATTTTTCTCCTTGAATGGAATATATATTGCAAGTTTTATTAAAGCTTTCTCCCCAATTTGCTGCATTTGTCACGGTGTTTCTCACGTAGACATAATACGTGGAGCACGCACTACTGCACTTGCATGTCTCTCACCTTGTCTCGCGCTTTTTTTATTGGCTCATATTCCATCCCAGTTTTTCTTGCTTCCCCCTCTTCATTTCTCTGTTTTCAAAAATTCTCTCATTTTTCTCCCTTTCGTCCTCTTTCTCTTTCTTCTGATTTCTGATTCTCTCTCATTTTTGTCACTTACTCTCTTTTTTTCCTCAGCTATTCTCTTTTTTTCTTCTGTCTCCATTTCGTCATCCATTCTCTTCTGTCCACTCCAATTTCTCTCACTTTTTCTTCTTTTTGACGCACATTCTCTCTTCTGATCATCTCTAATTTCATCCCTCGTTTATCCTCAATTTTATCATTCTTTTATGCTCTTGCTGTAACTTCTGCCTTCTCTTCTTACTTTCTCTTTTCTAATATCCCCACTCTCTCCCTTATCTCACTTTCTCTATACTCCTTTCCATATCATTATTTTCCCTTTGGGCGTTCTCTCTGCTTTTTTTCTCACAGTTTGTCTGTCTCTCCTTTCTTTATTTCTTTTTCTATTTGGCATCCATTCTCTTACGTTCTATCTGTTTTATTTTCTGTCTCGATGTTCAGAGCTTTCTCTTACATTTTTCTCTATTTATCTTTCTCTCTCTCTCGGGAAAAATCTTCGTATGGTGTTTTCCGATGTCTCTTCCTTTTTATATCTCCCACTTTTTTCTGCTCTGGTTTGTATCTTGTTTTCTCCAATCGTGTCTCGCTTTCTCGTTCTTTCACTTTCAGTTGTCTCTTTATTTTGGTACCTTTTCTGCTGTCTCTTGATTTTGGTATCTTTTCCGCTGTCTCTTTATTTTGATGTATTTTCTGTTGCCTCTTTATTTTGGTATCTTTTCTGCTGTCTCTTTATTTTGATGTATTTTTCTGCTGTCTCTTTATTGTGGTATATTTTCCTGTTATCTCTTAGTATTTTTAGCTTTGTCTGTTGTTTCTGTATTTTTGGTATCATTTTCTGTTTTCTCTTAATTTTGGTACATTTTTCTGTTGATTCTTTATTTTGGCATATTTTCCTGCTGTCACTTAATTTGGTCTTTTTTGTTGTCACTCTATTTTGGAATCTTTTCTGTTGTCGTCCTTCTTGGTACGATTTTTCTCTCTCGCTGTCTTCGTCTCACTTTTTGTTACTCTGTCTATTTCGTCCTCGCCCTACCTTTCCCTCTTCCCGTATTTTCTCCTTTCCCTGTCTCTACTTCTCCCTCTCTCTCCCTATCTTTCTTTCGGATGCACGCACCCTCACCCGCAGGAACTTCCATGGGATCCTTTCTGGCTTCAGAGCCACTACATATGTACGCACTTGTGTTGTTAGAGCTACTTTTTTTTTTTACCTCGACACTCCACTACTTTGCACTATATCACCCCCTGTCTTTAGAAGGTCATTTATAGATAGATACGGGTAGGAGATGTTCACACGTTCATAAAATACTGACAGAGATCGTGACAAAAAAGTCCGAGACTCTCTCTTGATTGAGTTATGAAGCCAATATCTTTCTTGCCCACATTTCTTCTCTATTCTCTTCCTTGCCCCTCTCGTCTTCCTCCGTTTTTTCCCTGGGAGTCCGCGTGTGAAGGGAGAGCGAGAAGAATTTTGTTTTATCCTTAAGACCTTCTCCTCCTTCTTTTTAGGCTTTAGTAAAAAATCATCTCTAGGGGCTTTATTTCCTCAGCTTTTTTTTTTACTTTCTCTCTTCTACCAAAGGCCCATACATCCCGATTCTTTCTCCTAAAAAAATAGTAGGAACTTGTGTAGTAATGTATACGTAGATGCTTTACAAGACGGCTATAATGCTATGATGGGATCTCCAACGGGTACTTGGAGGGTGGCAGTGGCCGTTGTTGTTAACGATAACGTTGAGATATACGCGTCTTACAACGTATTTGTTCAATGCATTTTTTTTTTGGTCTAACTCGTGCAAAGTGCTAAAAAGGTTTATACAAAAAATGGGACCTTATGCTCCCGTATAATGTCCTTGGGGAGGTTCATCCGTAATAATAGCTCTGTTTAGTGTAGTCTTCACGTAGAAAACTCTTCAATTTTCACTTGCTTAATATTTCCCACCCATTCAGCTGTCAACTTTTTTTTCCTTTGCTCTATAATGACACCGATGCCGCTCCGGTATGACTCCCATAATAAGTCCAGGTTGCTGGAGGTACTCCCTATGTCATTCATTACCAGGGATGAGAGGAACCACGTATTTCGGAGGTTCTTGATCATTTTAGAGAAAAGCCCACCTAATACGTCTTTATCCGATGGTTTTTACATTTTCATGAGCAGTATAGATATGTACTGTGTGGGATAGAAGAATTAGATGGTATCACCATGCCGGGAAAGGAGGGTGTAAGAGGACTTTTGGGGGTTATATAAAGTATGTAAGGAGATGATGATGAGACTTGGAGGGAAAAAAACGGGGGAAAGGGAAGAAAGTGAGTGGTGAGGACATGTTGAGCGGAAAAGAAAGTATTATTTTTGGGCGGGGAATGAGGAAAAACGATTATTTGTTCTTGATCTTATCAGAAGCCTCCTCATACATACAAATAGGACCGGTGATATCAAAACTTAATTCTCTCCCATATATTTTATCCTCAAGCTGTGTCACCCATCATAAATTAGTTGATGATTCCTTTGGATCTCCCCGTGCTGTGTCCAAGGAGAATACAATATTCCTTTCACTTTCTCTCTCTCCCTAATTCTCTGTCTTGGCCTTTCTCTCTCCCTCTTTTAATACTTTTCTCTGGAATTTCTCTCTTTGTCTTTCTCTAAGCCTTTCATCTCCTTTCCTATTTGTCTTTACTCTTTCTCTCTTCGTTTTCCCTCCCTTTTTCTCTCTTTCCTCTCTTATCTCTTTTCCTTTCCTCTCTCTATTCTCTTTCTTCTCTCTCTCTCTGCCTTTCCTCTATCTTCGCATTTCATCTCTCTTTTCTCTGCCTTTTCTGCCTCTCTTTTTGTCTTTCCTCTCTCTCTCTCTCTCTCTCTCTCTCTCTCTGTGCCTTTCCTCTCTCTCCCTCTTTACCTATCCTATCTTTCTCTCTCTTTATCTTTCTCTCGATTTCTTTCTGCGCATTGTCTCTCGCTTTCTCTCTTTCTTGCTCTCTGTCTCGCTCGTTCTCTCTCTTGCTCTCTCACTCTCTCTCACTCTCTTGCTCTCTGTCTCGCTCGTTCTGTCTCTTGCTCTCGAGCTCTCTATCACTCTCTTTCTCGCTCGTTCTCTCACATTCTCTCTGCCTTTCCTCTCTCTCTCTCTTCGCATTTCATCTCTCTTTTCTGTGCCTTTTCTGTATCTCTCTTTGTCTTTCCTCTCTCTCTCTCTCTCTCTCTTTACGTATCCTGTCTTTCTCTCGATTTCTTTCTTCGCATTGGTCTCTCGCTTTTTGTATCTCACTGACTTGCTCTCTGTCTTGTCTCGCTCGCTCTCTCACATTCTCTCTCTGTCTCACTTGTTCTCTCACTTTCTCACTCACTCTCTTGCTCTCTGTCTCGCTCGTTCTCTCGCTCTCTCTTCCTCTCTTGCTCTGTGGCTCTCTCTCACATCCACATATTGTCTCTCCCAAGTCCTGATCCTCCACCAAGATTGCCTTTAACCCCTATCTCCCCATCGACACTTTCACTCTTACAAACAACGGTTGTAGTAGGAGGCGACAAGAGATCTTTTTTTTTTGTTTGATGGAAGAAATTTTTTTCGGGATTAGATTAAGTTGCTCCTAATTAGCTTCCCTTGTTCGTGCGCTTTGTCTCTCCAGTTCAATTAAACAGTCAATTTGAGGATGGAATTCCATGAGGATTAATTTTTTTCCCTCTCTCTCCCTCCTCCTCTTCTTCCTTCTATTAAATCCTCTTCTAACCCTCCGACAATACAGATATCTCTCTCCTACAAGAGTTCAGATTGCTCTTCCATGCTCTTCATCTCCTGAGCCTCGCTCTTCTCGCTTTTTTTTTTGTTTCTGTGGGGAAAAGCGTCGGAGATTACCCTGCTGAAGATATTTAGCACGGGAGTGTATACATACATATGTGGGTTGAAAGAAGTATAGTTTTTATTGCCAAAGCAAATAAATTGTATATCTGCTGGAAGGTGTACATAATGCAAAGGAGGATTTCTTTTCTCCCAGCACTTTGCTTGTGTTAATAGCAAAACACGAGGGAAATTGCTCCTTTACAATGTTCACAAATGAAATTACATGAATTTTGTTTTGTCTGCCTATCTTTCTCTCTCTTTCTCTTTCACTTTCCCTGTACATTTATCTCTCTCATGTTGTTGTTTGTATAATGTACGCACTTGCAGGCATTCAATCCTACCTAATGGGACGTTGCTGATCGAGGAAATTGAGACGTCAGACGCAGGAATTTACAAGTGCCTTGGAAATGTAAATACATTTCCCCAAAACCCACTAGTTTATTCAGCCTACCTCAAAATTGCCTGTAAGTTGTCTCTTCCCTTTTTTTTTATCTTAAGTGCCTCTGCACTCTTTCCTTGGAAATTGAAATTGAAAACTCAACGAACCAGGAAAAGAAAAAGGTCGACAAAATGTTTTTTTTAAATGTTTTTGTATATATATCCATATTATAAAATTGTTGACTATTTCCCCATTCAATTTTCCACTTCACAGAGTGCTTCTTTTTACCCACATTTCATCTGATATACTTCTCCCCTCAATGGGAAAAGGGAATGTTATGAGGAGAAGAAAATGTGTTGTGTATATTAATGTATTTGTACAAATACAAGTGACATTCTCTGGTCTGTGTGGATGGTCATTTCCACATGTATGTTCTCTGTACAGATCTGGATGAGTTAACCCCAAGACTTCTGGACGTTCCACAACTCACACCCGAAAGGAAATTAGGAGTCCGGGAAGGATCCAGAGTGGAATTATTCTGTGGAAAGCCCAGTGGATATCCAATTCCGTTAATTTACTGGCATGATCCACATGGGAAACGCTTGGCGGAGGGGAACAACATGAACCTCCCGAATTCTAATACTCTCATCATTGAGAGTATGAGACGGGATCAGGCCGGGAATTACAGTTGCGTCATCAAGAATCCCGTGGCTCAGTACGAGCAACGTGTGGAGCTCATTATCACAAGTAATATTTAGTAGCTTTTCCCTCATTTCTCCACGAAATTTTCTCCATTTTTTTCCAGGCTCCTAATTTCATTATAAAAAGTCCATACTTATGAAATGCACGTGCGGCAAGACATATTTTTTAACACCTACATTTATGGGGAAAGGGTGCTCCCTTTTACAATGGGAGTCCCTCCACCTACGTTGACAAGTGCCTTTTTTTCAAAGCTCAAAAGTAGGGAGAGAGAAAAAAAAGGAATAAAAATAATAATAGTAACAACAACAACAAAAGAAAAAAGAAGTTGAGTTAAAGTAGAAAGACTAATAAAAGAGAGTGGTAAAAGAATCAGGTAGGAGGAAGGGAAACACAGAGGGAAAGAATGGGGAGAGGGAAAGAAAGAAAAAAAAATCTGATATAAACTGAGAGTGAAAATGTGTTAGCAAATGAAATGGTATGGAGCATTGTGTGAGAGTAAGGGAAAAGTAGAAGAGAATGAGACGGAAAGTGAGGGAGAGGGAGAAATGAGAGGGGGTGAAGAGAGGAATAGAGAAGGGAGGGAGAGAGAGAGAAAGGAGGGGAATAGTTTACGTTTTCTGCAATTTTACGACCTAGGGAAGGCAAGGCAATTGCGTATACCGGGATTTTCTGTCTTAATGGGCCAAAAGTGAAAATAAACGCAAAACCCTGTGGAAAGTTTTTTCTTCAAAAGCCCTCAATGTGAGTGAGTGAGAGTGTGTGTGTGTGTGTTTTTAGAGGGTTTTTGGAGGAAAGAACGAGGGTTGACATTTTCTACCTCTCCCACTTTTCTCCCTCTCTCTCTCTCTCGCTCTCTCTCTCTCTCTCTCTCCCTTCCCTCTCCCGAATATATTCTCCTTGCCCCTATTTCCCATTAAATATCATGGCTCATACCATTTCGACTTGTACCATATCTTTCATCTGGATATCAGATGTGGCCTATCCTGTGGGGTATATACGGAGGGTGAGAGCACAGGGCTATTGTGGAGAAAGGGAGACAGAGAGAGACAGAGACAACCCTCTGCATAAGTATGCCTAAAATTCTCCATATACACCCAGCAGTTAAGGGTATCTACACAATTCCACCCTCTCTTTCTCCCTCTCTCTCTTCTCTCTTTCTCTCTTTCCCCCTCTCTCTCTTCTCTCTCTTTCTACTCTTTCTCCCTCTCGCTTTGTCTCTCTTTCACTCTTTCTCCCTCTTTCACTTTCTCTCTCTCTCTCTCTCGCTTTGTATCTCTTTCACTCTTTCTCCCTCTCTATTTCTGTCTCTCTTTCTCTCTCTCTTTCCCTTTCTGTCTTTCTGCCTCTCTTTCTCCCTCGCTCTCCGTTTCTCTCTTTCTTCTCTCTTCCTCCATCTCTCTCTCTTTCTCTCCTTCTGTCTCTTTCTCCATCTCTCTCTCTTTCTCTCCTTCTGTCTCTTTCTCCCCATCTCTCTCTCTTTCTCTCCTTCTGTCTCTTTCTCCCTCCCTTTTTCTTTCATCCAATCTGTCTTTCTCCATCTCTGTCCCTCTCTCTGTCTTTCTCTCTCTCTCTCTCTCTTTCTCTCTATCTGTCTCCTTTTCCCTCTTTGACTTTCTCGGTCTTCTTGACACTATTTCTCTTTCTTTATTTCTCACCCTATCTCTGTGTGTTCATACCACTGGTTTTTCTAACTCTCTCGTTCTCTCTCTGTCTCCATCTCTTTCCCTATAACTGCCTCTCTCTCTTTCTCTCTCTATCTCCCTTTCTT
>JAQGBT010007103.1:0-11436 GCA_034698585.1 Disparrhopalites patrizii | reverse complement strand
TCTCTTTCTCTCTCTTTCTCTCTCTTTCCCTCTCTTTCTCTCTCTTTCTCTCTCTTTCTCTCTCTTTCTCCTTCACTTTTCTATCCTTTCTTTCTCTCTTCCCTCTCTCCCTCTCTTTCTCCTGCAACATTCACAATCTAGTCATGCCAAGAGTTAAAAGTTTGAAGCATCCTGTCAACAGTGGGAGAGTCATAGAAAATCCTCGCCCCGTCATGAAATCGGACAAGGTGAAAAGATGATGAAGATGGAGAGAGAGAAACACAGAGAAAGATAGAGAAAGACAGAGAGAGAAAGAAAGAGAAAGAGCGAGAAAGAGAGAGAGGTCATTAATGAAACACATGTTAAAACGCATTTACTAATTTCTTTCTCCACATTTTCTCCCTGTACGTTACCTTAACCAAACCACTCGCTCAAGAGGGTTCGGCCCACTTTGTGAACCCGCCCTTTTCCTCTCTTTCCCTTCCTGTGCAAGTTCCTGTGAAAATCATTTAGAACCCCGTAAAATAACTTTACTAATCTAAACACTCCAAGAAGGTGAAGGTTTCCTGGGACTCCGAGTTGGTTCACATCCCTTTGAAGACCAAGAAGAGTGGGAGGGGATTGCTGGGGAGAAAAATAATTTTTTCCATTAACATTTCACTATTTAAGTATGCCTGTATTCACATTCACGTATAGTTCCTTTAGCATGGATTAAGCGTATTGGTATTAAAAGGGTCAAATGAAAAGGTAAGGAGTAATAATGGTACAGCTTTACACATGTATGTACATGTATGAAACCTCTATGCATATGTATGTATGTATACCTATACATACGGAGTGCGGAGTGAGAGTAATGGCAGTGTCGTGTAATAAAAAAGGGATTAAATGAAATCCCTATTGTGGAGTTTATTCGGGCCGTCACCATCGTCATTAAGGTGACAGGGTATGTAAATGGTTACCCCGCCCCTCCCCAGGGGGTACAAAACATCGGGATATGCCCAAGGAAAACTACGGGAATATGCATATCCTCCCGAAGAAAGAAAACGCCACCAGCATGAAGGAGAAGACGATGAAACGAGGAAATGCAAAGGGAAGAAAAAAGGAAGAAAGTCGGAGGAGTTTGCAGTAAAAGGAAAGAAAGAAATGTACCAAAAGAAAATTGTTCCTTTCCCTCCAACGGAGACGTAGTTGATTGGATTTTCCCCGGTCATTTATAATTACTTGGAACTGGGGAGGGAGAATAAGAATTGGTTCTTAAAAATAACGACTACTCCCATTAATTATACTCCACTCTTTAATTGATAGGGAAAAAGGGGTGCCCAAGATATGTATATATATGGTGAGTAATGTATATACACCTCTTTTGGGACAGTACATACATTGTGGGTACATTATATCCATGAATACATATGTGCCTCCGTAAAGATATGTATACCGTAGGTTAATAATCATTTTTGGGAAGGCAAATGGATATTGGTCTTCCCCATTTTTTTTTAAATACTCCAAACCATGTAGCAGGTTAGTGTGTATATGTACATATATGGATATGTATATACTAACTTTCGATTACAGAATGTCTTCACGGACCTGGAGATTTTCGCACTGCTCTTTGCAGCCCTCATCCATGACTTTGAGCACACGGGGCGCACAAATAACTTCCACGTTAATGTCGGCACTGACCTTTCACTAATTTACAACGATCGATCAGTTCTGGAGAACCATCATGTCAGTGCGGCTTTCAGGTGACATTTCTATCAATTTCTTCTCATTTACTTTCCCCCTCCTTCGTCTTCCCCCAACTTTTTTTTTCTCCTTCCTCAATTCCCTTTCATTACTGTGATTATTAGTGTGTGTGTGTGTGTGTGTGTGTGTTTGTGTGTGCACTATAAGTACATATGTCTCTGAGTGTGTGTAAAGGAGAAAAGAAGGAGTTTTATTGTGACGTCCCCGCCGTGGTGAGTCGGTAAAGAGTTACACAATTCCGTCTCGTAAGTATCAACAAAGTTACTCTTTCCTTTTCTCCTCATTTCAACTTCTCCACCCCCTTTTTTTCCCCACGTATACATCCATCCCATTCAGCTGGTGTGCATTTTTCTTTTACCTGCATAAGCACGTGTGCAACTTCCAAAAACTAGTGGTGCGTGAGATGGAAAAAGCAAAAAAATGGAGAGGCATAGTCAGCATGAAGAAGAAAGCGAAAGAGAGGAAGCAACATAGTGAAAATCACAGTCTCACAATCTGTAATAAAACCAAGAGGAAGTTAGGGAGACTTTGTAGGTGGTAGCGAGAGGCACAGGAATTGAGGTATTGACAGTGACGGGGGAAAGCAGGGCAAGCGAGACAGGAGCATGAAGTGAGAGAGGAATGGAGAGAGAGACAGGACAAGAAAACAGGTGTGCGATTGACAATGAATGCGAGGAAGGATGAAGACACAGAGAGAAAGCCAAGGAAGATAAGTGAAAGTAAGAAAGAAAGTGAAAAATAGAGACAGAGACAGAGACAGAAAGTGGGACAGAGGGAGAAAGCAGAAAGAGACGGAGAGAAAGCAAGACAGAGAGAGAAAAGGAGAGAGAACGAGAGACGGGATGGAAAAAGAGAAAAAGGGAAAGAGAGACAAAATGGAAGAGACGTAAAAGGAGAAAGCAAGAGAATGAGAGACATTCAAGAGGTCAGAATAAGACAAACGGTCAAAGAAAGTAGTATAGAACAAGGTAGAAAGTCTCTCTGAGAGACAGAGAGCACTCAAGAGGCCGCGAGATAAATTGCAAATAGGTAATAGTCAGAAAAAATGGAGCAAAACGAGGGAAAATGTAAAAAAGAGTTACAAACACAGAAAAAGAAAAAGGCAGATGACAAGAAAGCTCATGAGACGTACAAAAATCGAGAAAGTGACGGACAAAGCAAAAAAAAGGAGAAAAAACGGCAAGAGGGATAGAGACGGAGAACGCAACAGACAAAATAATGCCGAAATCAAGGGAGTAAGAAATAGAGAAAGCAAGAGAGAAACAGCCGGACAAAGTGAGAAAGAGATGGAGAAAGTGTATTAGAAAAACACTAGAAGTTTAGAGAGTTCTGTCGTATTTCCTACTAAAAATCCAGCAAGAGATAGAGACGGAGAAAGCAAGGCAAGGGGAGGGAAGATAAATCCAGAAATGTAGGGAGAAAGCAAACTAGAGAAAAAGTCACGGCGAGAGCTAGATAATTCTCACGGAAGCGAGAGAGAGAGACTGAGTAAGCAAGAAGGAGAAGGGACGATAGATTGAAAAGAAATCTAAAGATGATGAGGCAGAAGAGGGAAAGAAGGAGACAATGTACAAGAGAGAATTATGTTTCAAAGACGTCTTCATGAGCCTGAAAAGATTTTCCCTGTCCCCCTTCTTTTTTTTTTTTATTCCCTCTCTTTTGTCTCTACTGCCATTCATTCCCGATCTTTTCCCGTAAAAATAATGGTCATATAGTCTGAGAACACACATCCACCGTATTATTACAACCCCCACCAGTATTCGCACTTAACCACTTAAAATGGAGCCATCCTCCACGTAGGAATTTCCCCTCCCCCACGTAATGCCTTTCCGCGAAAGACATCACGTCTCTCTTTCAACCAGAACATCCTTGGTGGTAGTCGTAGTCGTAAGAGACAAAAAGATAAAGACAAAAAAAAAAGTGTGGGAAAAAATTATCTTCACCATCCCCCTATTCCACAGTAGTACGTCTTCTACGTCAGTAATATCCTAACGATGAAATCTCTCCTCCGATTTTCAACCTCCCATTTGGAGGAGAACTAGGAAGAGGAGGGAAATCGGAGTGAGAGTTACGGGTGGAGGACGAGTATTAGAAGGACAGTTTTATGCCCAGTAATAATGATAGGGGGTAGTAGTACAGAAAATACGGAGAAAGAGAAAGTCAGACAGATGGGAAAGATGGAAAGTGAATTCGGCCCCACCACAAAATCTTTCTCCCTTTTATTTCATTCCATATGTATCTATGCAATCTCTCCTTCCCAAGACCATGCGGACTGAGAGTGTGAAAAGAGGAGGGAAAATTCCTTCAAATTAAGTTTTTCACTTCCTGTATGCACTACATGGAACTACTCCCCTTTTCATCCCCTGGCTGTATACGCTCATATGGAAGGGAATGGAGAGTGTAATAGCTGGAGTGAAAGCAAAGGGAGAGAAAACAGGGAAATGAGAATCTCACTCCGTTGAATCATTGGTGGGAGTGGATATGGAATTCAAGTGGTCTATGTACACTCTCAGTCAATGTAACTAAATGGGAAAAGTCGGAAAGAGAGAGAGAGAGAGAGAGGGGAAGAAAAAAGGGTAAAAGAGTGACATCAAGAGAGAAGAACTAAGCATTGGGATAGAGACAGAAAGAGTTACATCAAAAGAGAGGGAGAAAAAAATAATGAGATAGAGAGAAAGAGAGAAATGGGGAGCGTAAGAGCGTAAAGTGGAGAGAGAAAGACAAAAATCAGGAGACAAGGAGAGAGAAGGGGCGAGAAGAGAGAGACGTAGAGAGAAGAAATAGAAGAAGTAGAAAGAGAAGAGAAATAGCGTAGAGGAAGAAAGTGGGATAACAAGATAGAGAGAAAGAGAGAGGCAGAACCAGCGAGAAAGAGAGAGGCAGATACAGAAAACGGGAGAAAGTAAAAAAGAAAGCAATATTATTACAGAGAAAGGTAGAGAGATAATACGATAGAGATAAAGGACAAAAGAATGAATAATAAACAGAACGAGAATTGGACAGAGAGAAATAATAAGAGAGAAGAGAATTGCACAGAGAGAAAGGATCAGAGAGAGAAAGAGAATTGCACACAGAGAAAGAATAAGAGAGAGAGACAGAGAGAGTGAGAAAGGGAATTGCACAGCGAGAAAGAATAAGAGAGAGAAAGACAATGCACAGAGAGAAAGAGAGAGAGAATGCGAATAGAAGAGAGAAAAAATAAGAGAAAAGGAGTGAGACAGTGAGAGAAAGAGGGAAGAACGGCGAAAGAGAGTGAGAGAAAGAGAGAAACAGCGAAAGAGGTAGTGAGAGCAAGAGAGAAAAACTGGGATATAAATAGTGAAAGAAAGAGAGAGAGAGAAACAGCGAAAGAGAAAGAGAGAGAGAGAGAAGCAGCGAAAGAGAAAGAGAGAGAGAGAAACAGCGAAAGAGAGAGTGAGAGAAAGAAAGAGAGAAACGGCCAAAGAGAGAGTGAGAGAAACAGTCAAAGTGAGAGTGAGAGTAAGAAAGAGAGAAACGGCGAAAGAGAGTGAGAGAGAGAGAGAGCGAGAGAAAGAGTGAGATACATGGAAAGAAAAGGGAAAGAAAATGAAGAGTCACGAAGAGTGGATTTGAGTTGGTTGACTATATTAATTATCCATACATAGATTGGGTCCTATGCATATGACCACAACTCTGTAAGTTCGCACACGCCGAAGTTAAAATATGCACGTATACATTACCATTCCTTCCACTATGCCTTTTTGCGTATTAATCCCCTACGATTGCTGTCTGGTGGTAGTAAGGAGGACTACAGCTTAATCTACTAGTACAAAGGGCAAGTCGTGCGTTTAACTCGTCCTTTTACTCAGTTGAGGCGCGGATATAATCAAGTCTTGTCAATATCCTTGTTCAGGGGCTAGACATGGGCGTACATAATATGCTCTCGTTGAGTAAAACCCCCGTCTCGCTATTAACCCGTGTTCGGAGGTATGTCTCTGCATCTGAGGGCATGCAATTATTACATGGCCTTAAGTTCTTGTTGACACGAGAGTGTACACTATGCACGAGTGCTGGGAAAGAGGGTTATCAAAGGGGATTCAGCAGAGCTTCTACTATGCTTCATCTCGTTTTCTCTTTTTTATTCCCCCTTTGGTATTATACCTATGTATACATATGGTCGGGGAAGAATCAAATGTGGTTATCTCCAATGGGGGTTAAATTCAAGGAGTGATAGCCTCGTCACCTCCATTTTACCCTAATGCATAAAGCGATCATCCCCCTTGTTAAGGCATAGGGCTTGATCACCTGGAGCATTATGGACAAATGAAGTTGATCACTTCATTTGAATTAAGGGGGCCTGGAGATGATCCCATTTGAATGTTCACCCACCACACGGATGTATTTTGGGGGCTCGTACATGGGTTTCTGCAGGGAAGAGAAGATCAGGGGGAAATGGGAGTTTTGTCAATAAAAATGTGAAGGAAATATGTGGCACGAAGGACACTTGTAAAATATATGTGGGAAGGAGGATGCCTGTGCTGTCTCTTCAATGATCTCTCATACACTTTTTACTCTTGCTTTATATTTCTTTCTTTCTCTGTTCTGAACTTTCTCTTTCACTTTCTTCTCTTTTTCTTTCTTTCTCTTTGTCATTGTTTTCACCTGCTTTCTAGTTCACTCGCTTTTTTGTCTATTTTTTCCTTACATCCTTTCGCTCTGCTTGCTTTCTCCCCATACTTCTCTCGTTCTTTCGCCTTTCTCCTCTCTCTCTCTCTTCACCTATTTTTGGCTTTATTTTAATTCTTCTTCTGCCTTTATCTTAATTCACTTTCGGCCTTGACTTTGTTTCACTTTCTGCCTTTATCTTAATTCACTTTCGGCCTTGACTTTGTTTCACTTTCTGCCTTTATTTTATTTCACTTTCTGCCTTTATTTTATTTCACTTTCTGCCTTTATTTTATTTCACTTTCTGTCTTTATTTTATTTCACTTTCTACCTTTAATTTATTTATCTTTCTGCCTTTATTTGAGTTCTCTCCTTTTTGTGGCTGTATTTCTTTCGTTTTTCTGGATGTCTTTTTTTCTGGCTATAATTTTGTCTATTTCTGGCTGTATTTGTTTTTCTCTCTCTAGCTTTATTTCTTTCCTTTTTCGGGCTATAAGTTTTTATTTTTCTGGCTATATTTTTGTCTCTTTCTGGCTTTATTTTATTTCACTTTCTACCTTTAATTTATTTATCTTTCTGCCTTTATTTGAGTTCTCTCCTTTTTGTGGCTGTATTTCTTTCGTTTTTCTGGATGTCTTTTTTTCTGGCTATAATTTTGTCTATTTCTGGCTGTATTTGTTTTTCTCTCTCTAGCTTTATTTCTTTCCTTTTTCGGGCTATAAGTTTTTATTTTTCTGGCTATATTTTTGTCTCTTTCTGGCTTTATTTTATTTCTCTTTCTTACTCTATGTTTTTCTCTCTCTGGCTTTATACTGTTCCTTTTCCTACCTTATATTGTTACTTTTCCTGACTACATTTTTGTCTCTTTCTATTATTTTTCCTGTTATTTTCCCACGCATTATTTTATTGTAGTATTTGTTTTCTGGCTATATTTTGGCCTCTTTCTGGCTCTGTGGGTTTTTCTCTGACTGGCTGTAATTCTTTCGTTTTTCATGCTTTATTTGTTCCTTTTTCAGTCTATTTCTTTGTCTCTTTCTGACATAATTATTTTATGCTTTTTCCTGGTATTTTACCACGCATTTATTTTACTCTGTGTTCCTCTGATGGTCAATCCTCCAACGTCATCGCCCTCCCCCTCAGCTTGCCCCTTCCTGATTTATCCATATTTCCTTACATTCTCCGGTTTCTTCCTCATCTCCAAGATATTCTCTTGAAATGTTCATTGTTACATTTTCAATCCATATTTTATTGTTTGTTGTCTCTGCCTCTGGTTGTCGTCGGGAGACTATTCTAGCTCTTTCCAGGAGCCTTCCTTTCTCCCATCTTCCTCCCTTCATGATTTTTTCAGAGTTTGTTTTTTTTTTGTTTTTTTTGAGTCGTTTTGTTAAGCGAGAGTGATGGGGACGAGATTGGAGCGGAAGTGTTGAGTATGTAAGTGTAGTGGCTAGTTAAGAATGAGTGTGGAGTGTACTTGACGGCAAAAGGATAATGGCATGACTTGCTGGCCGACAATGAGTTTTGCTTTTTCCCCTCTCTCTCTCCCTCTCTCTCATTCCCTCATCTTTGACTGTACACCATCCTCTCTCCCAGTCCTCACCCACAACTTCTTTCTCCATTGAGTTCTAACCCCTCACATTCCACTTTTTTGGGGGAAGGGAGGAAGCTCCCACAATTCTTATCCTCCCTTCGCCCCACTATCACTTCCATACCTCATACATGAAGATTATTTACCGGTTCTTAGAAGTCTTCCCTGAGACTTTTCCCCATTATTCAACGTTGTCATTGTTGAAATTTTCTTCCCCCCAGTTCTCCCCATCCTCAATATGTTACTATAATATTTGTTCTTATCTATACATGTATCTTCCTACGTGTCTAGACTGCTCCGAGAGGACGACAAGAACATTCTGGGTCATTTGAAAACAGAAGAACACCGAGAGTTCCGGAGTCTAGTCATTGAGATGGTTCTCTCAACTGATATGTCCAGCCATTTCACGCAGATCAAAAATGTCAAGGCGTACCTGAATGGAGAAAGGTGAGTTTTTCCGGAACCTTTTTTTTTTTGCACTCCTTCATTTTCTTTTACTTTCTCTCTCTCTCTCTCTCTCTCTCTCGGAATCGTTTCATTCCTTTTCTCCATGGACTAATTATCAAAGGAGCCGAAGCGAAAGAGGGAGAGAGAGGGAGAAAGTAAAGGGATAAAAAAACACAGGTCGTGAGAACAATATTGTTTTTGGAACCTTGCCCAATTTCCCCAGCGATTTCGCCAACAGGAGAAAAAAAAATAAAGAGGAGAAAAGGGGAGAGAAAACCTCAAAGTGTGTCTCAATTTTTCCCTCAAAAAAAGCTCTCCCTCGTGAGTTATTTGTGTAAGGGGGGATCAAGGGGGTTGTGCAAAGGACCGTGAAAAATGTATTACTTTCCCCCGCGACCACAATTTTTTTATTGGATAGTTGAGCAAGTGGGAGAGTTTGTCCGTGGCAGGGGGATGTGGGGAAGAGAGGGAGAGAGAGAGAGAGAGAAAGAGAGGAAAGAAAAGGCATTAATGATACGGGTCTTCTTATGGTTGAGTTAACTAGAATTAATGGTTGAAGGGGGAAATTTGTAACTAAGAACATTGTTTCTCATCACATAAAAAGCAAACGGTGGAGGAGGAGGAAGAAGAAGAAGAATCTGGTGAAGGAAGAAGAGGGCCAAGATGAGGAGGATGAGGTTGATGAGAGGGAGACAAGCATTTCCCTCTTTGTAAGAGTTGATATAACAGGGAAACTCAATAGCTTGATAGTGAGGTGATGGGAGGAGGTGATGTGAGAGGAGGGGGGGGCATTGTAAGAACTTTTTAATAATAACTTTTGTTCATTGTGTGAAGAGCGTCAAATCCCGTCACACTACCCATTATTATAGGATGGTATTAATCTACATACATAATACCTAGACTATAGATATGTCCCTGTATTATAACCAAAAAAAAAATTCGAGTGAGTGTTGATGTCGGTCATGAGAGGATGAGGGCTGTTTTGCTTCCTTGATGACGATAAGGGTGATGATGGGCTGACTTTAAATGGTTATTACAAAGATTGCCAGTTAATTACGGAAGGGAAAGTTGAGGAGGAAATGTAATTTTCCGGCTGTGTTCCAGGAGGAGAAAATGTCTGTCATATGGGGGAAAATTGGAGTTCCGTCTGAAGTTTGACAAAAGACGTGCTAGAAAAAATGGGGGAGATTCTCTCTCTCTCTTCTGTCTCTCTCTCTGTCTTTCTCATTTTTCTTTCTTCTTCCCCAAACCTATTTGCATATCCTTCCTCTTCTTTCCCGGAATTCGGGGGGAACAGTTGATCGGCATCGCCTAAAAAGGCTATGGTACATTACGTAGATTTTTTTTATTTGAGAGTTTAAAAGATGGTTGGACGGTGTGGGAAAAAAGGGATTTTTTTCTCCTTCATCTTCGTCGAAAAAAAAATCAAATGTAAAATGATGAATTCAAATATAGTACCTTTGACAGACTTTGAGAGGAGTGTTGGCAGTTGACTTGATCTACTAATGGACCATGAGGTATTTTTTTACCTCCTCTCCCCTGTACCTTCCCTTCATCTTTTTTTTTTACTTCGTGAGGGATAAAAAAATAATATAAAAAATCATAGATACCTATAAGAAATCATACATATAAAAATCGTAGATACTTATAGGAAATCATACATATAAAAAAAAGCATATGTCTAAAAAAAATCATACATGTAAAAACAATTTTTTATTCTTCAACAGACACTCACACATCCATGCGACAACGATGGCCATGTCTCTCATGCTCCACTCGGCAGATATCAGTCATCCTGGCAAGCCATGGAAAATCCACAAGAAACTCGCCGACCTTATTATTGAAGAATTTTTCCTCCAAGGAGACGAAGAGTCTCGTTTGGGTCTCCCTTTCAGGTAATGCTTCACTTTTCTTTTTTTATCTTCTATCCTCCTCTTCATCTTCTTCTTTTTTTTTTACATTATTGTATACTCGTGATCTCTCTCATCTACTGTAACTATCCATCCGTCTTTGTCAATTTGGTGGGAAAGCCCTTCTGTCCATCAACCCTTGTACTATACTATAGGGCCATAACGGATGTTTCTCACACATGGACAGGTATAAAAGATTTTTTGTGGGGAGACAAATTGTGGTATATATCCAGGAGAAAATAAGGTAGACGTAGAGTCCTGTTCCAGGAGAGAATTTAGTTATCCTCACCCACCTTTTCAACCGTGGTCAGTTTGTGTGGGAGAGAAAAAAAAACCTATACAAATGTATAGATATCTCCAGCCCCAATAACTTCCAACACCAAAAGCTGTTTTGTATATTTTTTTCGGGGGAATTTCTTCTGTTTAAAACCAATTATATCCACTTCCCAATCCATTACGCTGACATTGAATGGGAAGAGTGGATTTACAAACGATGAACGGGGCAGGGACTGACATGTGAGAGGAACCCGATATCTTCGGCAGTTGATTTCACGACCCTAATTATTACGCATTGCCTCTGCTACACAGTGTACACAGTGTAGAGTGGTGGATGCTGAAAATAAGGCCGTATGTATATGAACTTTTTCTGGATTTTATTGGGGCATTATAGCAAATAGTATTGGCGGCATAACTCTCTCTCTCTCTCTCTCTCTCTCTCTCTCTCAGTCTCTCTCTATGTCTGTATCTCTCTATCTAACACTCCACACCTTCGCCTTACTTTAAGGCTCATTATGCAGGGAGCACGTCCAAAGGAGGAACGATACATAAATAATGCGGCCACCAATTTTCTCCTCGAGAGCCGAAATTAGATTATAGGCATCAAATTATAGACCAAGGCAGGGGCAAAAAAACAACGAGTCGCCTCTCTTTTCTCACTCCAGCTAACTATCTCCTCGTGTGCATACCTGACTTTCTCTACTTATCGTCTCTCTTTTCTACGTCACTCATTTACTTCCTCTCTCCCTCTGTCACTCATTCTCTCTATTAGCTTGCTGTTTATATTCTCCCTTTGGGGCTGTCTCTTTCCCCATCCATCTGTTTACCGCCCTTTCTAGTTCTCCCTTTCTCCCCCCCCCTCTCTCTCTC
>JAQGBT010007102.1:0-11437 GCA_034698585.1 Disparrhopalites patrizii | reverse complement strand
CTCATTTTACAACCTAAAGGATTCGATTCTCGCCATGAATTTCCCTCCCTTTCCCCTTCCTTCCCCTCCTCCATAGGATATATACTCCCCATGAACGACTGTGTCCTTTTTTTTTTTCCACAGTGACATGGGAGTATTAATAGTAACTCCGTGGAATTGTCAAGGTTCCAATCTTAAAAGACTCTTGAAAGTTTCCTTCAACTTCTCCTTTTGTCTTCTCCGTATTCCTCTCCATGTCCTTTTAAAAATTCCTCCCTCAACCCTTCCTCATATGCATATTCGGGTTGAAGCCCACTTAATGCATCCGTTTCACCATCACCCGCCATCTCCCTATTATACGGGGGCTTGTCCTCCGTGCACTTTTTGATCAAACAAAAGTCGCTTATATATGCATTTTTTGAACAGCCTTCCCCACACATCTCCTTCCCAAAAAAAATTTGATTTGTGTGTGCAAAATGACCGCGTTTCAAGGTGCCCTCATCAATGTGTTAAAGATCTTTTTTTTTCTGTGAGGAGGGGAAGAGATTATGATTTCTTATTGCTCTCATATGTACGGATTATTACCGTCATTCATTATGTGAGGCCTTATAATGAGAGGTGGAGTCAGGACGAATGTCAAGTTTGTCTCCTTTTACCTGTACTACATATACCTACATATGTATGTATATACCATTGAAATCTCCCCTCCATTTTTTTCTGACATTGAGACAACAATCTAATGTGTGTAGAGGAGTTGATAAGGTAAAGAAATTGGTTCAAGGAGGCCGACACATATTTGCATGGGTAATATCAGAGGGGGTTATTATATATTACTACATGGACATCCTATGACAACATTGGGATGACAGGGCTATGATATAAACATATGTATAAGAGTAAAATGTCATTGAAGAAGGTTGAATCCCATGCCTACTCCAGACGACGTAATTTCCCTCGGATAATCTCACACGCTCTGATTTTAGACACGTCATAAAATAGGTGAAACCAGAGTATTCTTATTCTTTGGTATACTATACATTATAACTAACTACAAATTTTTCTTCTATATTTTTTAACTTCTTTTGTTTTTTGCACCAACTAAGCACTCATTCCCCTTCCACAATGGTAAATGGTCTGACTGACATTTGTCAGTGACACGCACAGGTAAAGAAAAATACAATAAAATAAATGGTTGACATGACTAAAAAGCCATCCTTTTGACGCGGAGGAGTTCTCAATCAATAGTGAGTAATGGGAATACAATGGAGAAGAAAAACGAAAAACATTAGGAGTGTGTGGTGTTCTTCCATGAGATTATGGGATTGTTTTCTAGGGTAATATAATAAACAAGTGATTGTTATGAAATGAGTAAGAAAAAAATAAAACAATAAAACAAGTCTTAGTTAAAAAGCTTAGGTATTGCTCAGACGTAATTACAAGAGCATTTGTATAATCTAAACTGATGTCATGAATTTTTTTTTTGTGCTTTTTGCAGATTAGCTATAATACACACGCGTGCATAGAAGATATTTAGCATAAAACACCCGTCCTGTTTCCGTTCCTTTTTTTTCTGCTATTCTTCTCTGTCTTTTTTTGTCTCTTTTAATCCTCATCCATTATTTTGTCACTTTCCAACTTTCCTTAGCTATATACATACATAAGTGCATACTTGTGGATAATGAAAGCTCGTGTACCAGACCCTCACGCACGCTCATCCTTTACGCTCGAATTCACTTCAACCCTCGTCGTAATACTCTTGGTGAACCAACAACAACAAATGTTTGGATGAGGGATGCGAATATACAAAAAAAAAAATTTGCAAATTTGCTATGGCTCAATTTTTGTACAAAGGCCAAAATAATGGTAACAAAGGACTGCGTGTGATTGTGCCATTCTTGATATAGTAATATCGATTTATATAGAAAAAATAAATTTTTTGGGGGGAAAAACCGAGGCAAAATGGTGGGAATTGCTTAAAATTATCGAATTATTTTGAGAAAGAATTACTACACTTTTGGCATTCTTTCGCTACTTCCAATTTCGTTTCTAAATTGGGAGGGAAATCACTCCTACATTTTGTAGTTATGAATAGAAAACTTTTGCAAAATTTCTTCATCAGAAGTATAAAACTGATTTGTATAAAATGTTACGGATTGGTCAATGTGATCTATCTGCGTGTCAAAATATAAAAAAGAAAGTGAAAATGGGAGGAGGATCTCAATTGGTTACTTCAATTTTTAACTTTGATTCCTGTTTTTTTCGTTTTGTTTTTCAGGAAAAGTCTAGATATAATTTAATTTTTGTAGTCATGAGTTTATAATATCAAATTCTAATGCGGAACTACGGATATTATTACATATAATGGGGGTTTCCTATAAATCTAGTAATTTCCATGAGTACTTCCCAGTTACGCCACGTCATTTGTGAAGTACCAGAATAAAAAGAGGGAAGTTCCTAGCGTGTATGCACGTCAATTCTTCCTCTATTAATGGCCACAGGGCAAAATAGATATTATTAAGGCTTTCTTTCCCATATTTTATTATTATTATTTCGAATTACTTTCCTATATTATTTACAAAAAATTTGCAAACACTTGTTACCATCACTTTTTTCCTTTCCATTCTCTTTCCAAAGTCTTGGTTCTGATTCGCAGGTCTATATCAATTTAATACAAAGTTCTCTATTAATGACAAGCTTATGTGGTTTAATCTCTGCAAAATGAAGTGGTCCGTTTGTATTAAGAATACAAATTATAACAAGTAATACCCCTGACCCTGGGATTACATGTGGTATTTGCAGTATACGAATGTAAAGTCATGAAATGCACTTGTCGTGATTGTCAAGCAACCGGCAAGTTGTCCACATGCAAACCTTTTATATTATTTAGCTTTGTTTCATTTTAAGGAGTAATTTGTAAAGGAAAAGTACCTACGCATACATAACTCAGTACTATGGTATTTGCATATGTATACACATAATATAAATACAGAGAAAAATCCGTATTAGCCAAGCCGATCATATGGATTAATGGAGATTAGTCACTTTCTGCTTCAATTACTCACACCTTTTACTATGCATCCGGGTACAGGAAATATTCCAGTGGATAGATCCCGAAATATATTTTTGTACTCATTTCAACACACATTTTCCCGGTCGTTTCCATTTTAAGCAGTTTGACACTAAAGCAGGTAATCTAAATACAATTCCGCCTCAGGTATCTAATCAGGCATACCTTGATAGGCAAATTCTTCCGTCGGCAACATCAGGCATAAAAAGCATTGGTTCCTGTAAGTGTTTGATTTATTTGTTTATTTTTTACGTTTTTTGAAAAAGCACACGTATCCGCGTGGAAGAACGTGAACGCATTTTACGACGTCTTCCATTTCCCCTATTAACACATGTTTCCCCTTTAAAAAAAGGAACCGGCCCATAACCTTAATGAAGGACGTCACTACGCCACATATTTTTGTGCATTTAAAACAATTGGATTCTCACAGAAAAAGGGAGAATAGTCCACTTCGGATGCGTTCATACTTAATTTTGACATGATTTGAAATTTTCCGAAGCCGTATCCTCCCGCACACGTACGTGCAAGATTCCATACAATAATGTTAAAATTAGTGTATCCGTAAAGCACGGCGGTGGGGGTATGGCTCTTGCAAAAAAAAAAAGTGAATCCACATTTCTCTTCTTTGATGTACTTACAGGGTAAGCGTCAGTATAAGAGCTACTTTTAACCAAGGAAAATGAAAGAGAGGCACAAAAGAATTGAGCACATATCCAGTTTTCTACTATACTTACATACATATCAAGGGTTTGGAAGCAAAAGGAGTTAAGTTCACAACACTAAATTTTACAGGAGAAGCAAAAAACCATTTCAGATTTCAGATACAATACTGCAAAATTCAGAGAATATTTTTTTTAAGCTACATTAGGAGCTTGTACAGGTGCGTCTGTATTCATGTGATTCAATATCTATCTTCCATATTTTCCAAATTACAGCGAATTTAAGACATTTAAAATGCTGGATTTGACTCCTTTTGCATCTGATTTTTTTTCCTTGCCGATTTTTTTCCATTTTGGATTGTAATAACTAAAACGGATGAGGATTGGGTTAGTCATAGACATAACTTTCCTGGAAAAACCCTGAATTTGAAAATTTTGGACTTAACTCCTTTTGCTTCCAAACCCTTCGTATGTGTGTGTTACGGAATAAAAGTATAATTTGAGTGAGTCAGTGAGTCAGGGAGGGAGGAGGACGTGGACGTTGACGTCGTTGTCGTTGACTATCTATATAAGCTGACTAAATATATATAAAAGCACTTGCTCAAAGATCCATAGGTAGCACGACTAATCCGAGGCATTAAAAAAAAAAGAAAGTGAGTGGGAACCATGACCCAGCCCTTCCTTTCTGTTTTTCTACATTTTTTTCTATCACAGGCGTCTCTCAGTTGAAAAGACTTAATAAGTATAAAGGAGACGCGGAATAATTGCTCTATATTAACCCTTTTCCTACATTTTGTTACCATGTCGTTTCGTCTCTCCCTTTTTCCCTCTTTCAGTAGTTTTTCTTTATTTTCCCTTCATTTTCTCCCTTTTTAAATTACTGCCACATTTTCTCTATATCCTTCTTTTTAATACTCCCCGTGTCCTTGTCGTCTCTCTTCAATCTCTCCTCGCCATTTAATATTCTCCCAACTCATATTCAGTGCGTTCTCTACTTTGATTCTTTAGTCTTTACGCTTACATAACTTTAATCACACAAGAATTTACGTGATTTTTTGTAAAATGAATTACAAAATCATTGACTAGCCTGTATATTTCTGTTTTCTGTTAAATTTTTCACTTGAATTTAGTAAAAAAAAAAGATAATAATTACTATTCCTCATTCCATAACATTCCTCATGAAAGTGTGCAAATTTATAAAAAAAGCTGTTATGGCAAAAACTGTACGGATAATTTAATTGTGAAGATGCCAATTGTAAGAGTAAAATATTTGTCTTATTTTGCAAAAAAAAAACGTACTTTTCATGAACGCATATAACCCTAAAATGATGGAGGGACGTTGACCCTTTCATCAAAATTTGTCATACATACTATATCCATATGTATATACCTACACTTTATATTCATACTAGTAATAATACCACACGAGTGGAATACCTCTAGACTAATTTACTCATGAGGTGTTTTATTATATATTATGATTATGTGATACACGATATAATATTACATTAAATAGAATTACAAAAAAAAATGATTTTAAAATATTCAAAGACCTTTTTCATGCCCACATAAAAATCTATGAAGTATACAGCTATAGTAGTACTAAAGTATTGCACAACTCCGTGCTTACTACAATGGCAAAAAATAAAGATCTAATACAATTTGTATGCGCCTTGAGTGAGAGTGGCAGACATCCCATAAAAGGACACCTTCACTTTTTTTAGGGCTTTGCTGGTCACCCAGAAATGAGCAGGTTATTAGGAGCAATTGTAATTATTTGAAAGATAAAGAAGAAGATGATGATGAAGAAAAAGGATGGGAGTGAGAATTATTATAATCATTTTATGATTATACGTGCATATATTATTCTAATACATATATACACGTACCTACCACAAAATGATGGGCATTCATGTGTGACCCACAACTTGCGACAACACCTTTTCATTACATTTTGATTTATTAGATGCATAACCAAATTGTGCATCGTTTGATTAATCAAAATATATTAAAAAAAATTATATGTATGCTTTGAGACAATAAGACGTATAATGAGTGGATACTCCAATTATGTCACTTTTCCCATGACTTTTCTGGGTTATGATTTGTGGACATGGAGAATTTTTCCCTTGCTTTTATCACTTCTATCAACAAGCCCCCTATGCCATGTTAGTTTTGTCGCCCAAGATAAAGATCAAGTTGTGGAAATAAAGTGTCCATATTGCAGCTGACAGTTGGCAGGAGGAATACAAGGGAGAGAGAGAGAAAAAAAAGAGTGGGAAAGAGAGACAGGTCGAAAGAGAGAGAAAGAGACATAGAGAAAGAGAGAGAGAGAGAGAGAGAGACAGCAAAAAGGGGAAAGTAGTTTTTTTTCTTTGTACCTACAATAAACATTATCACCTTTCTTGCTCACATACCATAAGTAAACATTATAGACAGGGGAATTCATTTGATTGAAAAGGAGAATATCCACCCAAAAAAAAGTATCAGTATTCTTAATTACGTGTTAAAAATCACAGAAATAGTATACTTTTATAAACATTGATTCCTTCAGTGCTGGAGTGATTCATCAGCCACCAAATGAGCCGGGAACCGCCTACGTTATTACCAAGCAAATGGACAAAGGATGTGAAAAAATTGGAGAAATAAAAGGAAAATCGATCAAAACACTTTTTTTGACGCAAGTCCCAACAGTTATTTCTGTATCTTCTACCCTCTAAATGGGATCTTTCTTCCTGCACCTTTGTCATTGCACCCTAAAACTATAATTGACCCCTTGACCAGTTCTTTCTTGCCTGTCAACAACTCAAGAAAGAATGTCCCCGTGGGAACACATCTGCACCTTTCTGCTTGGTGAGCCGTGGCCTCATGGTGGACAGAAAGTACACAAATTATCACATAGGCTTTGACAAAAACCTCTCATGGTCAGTATGTTCTGCTTCAAGAAGTCCCAGTGGGTGTCAGGCTAATGGTAACAAGGAGAAAGTGCGAGTCTTGTACATTACAATTTGTCAATCCATCAGTAGCAAGTCCGTCTCTGGGCATTGCTTGATTGTATGTATAAAAGGATGTTTTTTAAAACAAAAAATACATAAAAATCAAAAGAAATCTTCCACAACCCTAACTCGTTCAGTGCACTTGTTACTCCTGTAAACTTGAAAAGGTGTATATTTATGTCTTAGTCACGTCTTTTCCAATTCAAATGACTCGTGTAATGTTTATGTTAATTGCGTATCCTTCTTTTTTCTTCTCTGTACAGTAGAAAAGGGAATCAAAGTACACTTTCGTCTCTTGTTTATATTCTACACCAACCGCCGTCAACAGTATGTTAGTTACTACCCAACAATTATATTTGGATAAATGTTTGCTTAAGAAAGGATAATCAGAATGAGAGGGAAGCCTTTCCCTAATTATGTCCAGTCAAGTTTCATTTCTATGAAATTTTTCTATCTCATTAATTTCTTTCAATTCCTCTCTTTCTCTGTATTTTTTCTCTTTCTCTCTCTTTCTCTTCATTTTTTTTCGCCCTCCCTCTGTATTGCTTATGCCCTTACGCTGTCCCACCCTTTTTTTCTCATTAATAAATGTTATTATCCATTGAATCCATGTTAAGGTGGAATAGAATCCGGGGAAAAAATTAAATGACAAAAAACTGCATAATTTCATAACCAGCTATAGTTACAAGAGTGTCGTATACAAAAGTGGTTATTACTTTGCATAAGCCTCTCTATTTTAATTTCCTTTGTTACATCCATGAAAATACATGTCTTTGGAAGGGAAAGTCATTAGGCTTGTATCGTGCCTTCATCGCATTTCTCCGGGTCATAAATAGATTAAAGTAGAGGAGGATACGGAGAAAATACATGTTGCAATTCTTTAATATCATGCTTAATTTTTAACGGCCTGTTTTCTCCTTTAATGTGCACGTCTTTTTTTTTTGTGACAAAGAAAAAACAAATGGAGAGAACACGAAAGAGCAGAGGTATAAATAATATGGGGGAGTTCTCGTCCTTTGTGAGAAAGCTATTATCGGGGTTTACGGATAAGCCCCATTAAAATACCAGTGAATACATACGCAAGTACATAAGAGTGTACCCAATACTTATGTTGTTTTTCCATTCACTCACTTTTACAAACACACACTTAAAATAATTTTTTATGCTGTAACTTTCTCAAAGTAAATAAAGTTTTTATGGGTTGATCATACTAAAACTCAGGTGATACATGAGTATAAAGGAAAGTTTATCATAAAATTGTTGGGGAGCATTTGAAGGGATCTATTATTAATTTAAATGATCTATTTATGGTCTGTATACACCCTACAGTCCCCTTTTTTTATTGATGTATTCACACAAGTTTTGTGACGTGCCTCCATTTTTTATGAGAATGACATTTTAGCGAAAGTAATTTTCCCGATTTATTCCCAGAATCCCCTATTTTTTCTGGGTTAATCCTTGACAGGCTTGACTTTCAAATCCCTGGTAAATATTCATGATTTACCAGTTTTAAGTACGGAATTCCCCCTCGCTCTTTGAGGGTCGTAGAATACTTTTGTGCCAAACTTCGTCATCACATAGTTGGATGGTTGTTAAAGAGAGAAAATATTCTTTGAAATATACT
Organism: Disparrhopalites patrizii; assembly: GCA_034698585.1. Classification (NCBI taxonomy): domain Eukaryota; kingdom Metazoa; phylum Arthropoda; class Collembola; order Symphypleona; family Sminthuridae; genus Disparrhopalites; species Disparrhopalites patrizii. The sequence goes on along the minus strand of JAQGBT010007102.1, from coordinate 3,112 downwards.
TTTCTCCGAATTAGTTATCCTCCTTTGACGTAGGCATACAAGGGAGAATCTTCTGGTTCTGGATTTCTATATGCTTATGAAACTTCTTTTGACAATCCTTGTACATGTGTCACAGCTTCCATTCAGCTAATTCCCCGCGCCCACATCCCTTGTATAATACCGTAGACAAGGAGTTGGCTTTGTATTTCTGTTGACGAAAAACATGATGTCTCTACCAGGAATCAATAATAACTTTCCCTCTTAGAAAAAGCTCCGACTGTACAAAATGCACCACTGCATCCATGTATTATAGGAGTTTGCTAAAAAAAATCGTTTGAAGCCTATTATGATGGGAGAAATTGGAGAAAGAAGAAATTTCCACGAAATACTTTTTCTCCCTCTATTTCTCTTTCTCTCCCGCTATATTCAATCTGTATTTGCCGTCCCGTCAATTCAATCAAATTCATCCACTCATAAAAATGATGAAATGACAAAAAAAAAAAGATGAATGACTCCAGCCTTTCCGACAATGACAAATCATGACAGAGGTTAGCTCCTGGGGTAAAATAGGAATAGAATATAGAGGGAAAATCCACCCTGGCAACCTATGCGGAATCAATTCATTTGTCGCTTGATATCATTTCCTATTTCTATATTTCTTTTCACTAACTAATAAATCTACCCTAAAAAGGAGCACGCATAATCAAAACTTATTCTATAGAACTTTTTTTCCACTACATCCCTGATATTTATTTTCCCAAATTATGTCATTAAATACCTTCTACCGGGAAGAATTTTTTTTCATACTGAAATGTGACATTGTAGCACAAAAAAGTTGATTTTGCTCTTGTACCACATCATAATCCCTCGACAGGGTCCCTTGTCACACACTGATGAGTTGGCCAACAAAGCACAGTTTACAAAGTATGTGCATAGAGCTCCTTCGATTTTTTTGTCCATGTTTCAGTGACGATTTTTCACTCTTTTCTTTAACGAAACCGCCTGCCTTATGAAAAAACATATCTATACAGTGTCAACACATTTGGTTTGACGACAGTAAATAAATTTTAAGGGGAAATAATAATCTTCCTTCCTGCAAACAACCACCCATTAGCATCATGTGCGTAAGCAGTATACAAACACTATTAAAATTTAACTCTACAGACGCAGCCCTCATCATTTATTGATCATTTGTCAGAACCAGTAAATCTATTAGTTCATCACTTCTCTCCATGTTCCTTATTCTGCTTTCCCTCCGTCTATTTTTCTTCACTCTTCAAACATGTATAAAAGTAAACACTCCCAAGAATGAGTGTATTACAGTGTGCATACACTTTTTAGAAAATCGATCAATATATACATACGAACACGTGAACATATTTTCCCTGTCATACTCTTACCATCAAAGTTTCCCGAATAAAATAAACCAAAAGGAAAATTCCATGAGTAAAGTGTCCCTTTCCCCTCAAGATACTTGGAAACAGATTGGTTTTCCCAAGGGATAATAATAACATGTTTTCTCTCATTTAAACAGGAACAGTGAATATTTAACAAAAATGTGCACCTTCTTTGCTTTTTTTTTTGTTTTTACTTTTTTCTTCACTTTTTTCTATAGCAAGTATGATCAACAGATTTATAAAATCTTCCAAAAAAAAAAAAGTCAGAATCCATCACGCCCCACAATCATGCCGGTGACTCATAGTCTGGTGAATAACAAGAGAAGTTTAACCAGTATTAATTCGGCGAAAATCCATTTGGGATTGTTTGCCATGTAAAAATTAAATGGAAATCCTCATGGGTAATGCCAATACCATAAAATCACGGAGATTTCCCTCTCGACAATCCACCTTCCCACCCTAAACCTGACCTTTCCAATAGGAAGGGTTGTAAACATGGAAAAAACCTACCACAAGAACGAGACAAAACAAACTGACAGGCAAAAAAAAAGTTGAATTTTCTGGAACGTCTTGTAGTATTTATTAGAAAAATCATGAATAAACTGCTACTTCTAAAAGCCAATTGACTCTATACAACACACATATATGAGGGATGAAAAGGAAGGGGAATTTATGAGAAGCACGTATTAATTAGGTATGTGCTTGTAATACGGGGCACTTTTAGACCACATTGAAAACAACCTACGTCAACAAACAAGTGGTTTTCCTACTACTCAACAATACGCTGAAAATCTTCTTGATGAAGAAGAAAAAGAAAGAGATGAAGACCATTCAACTTTATCATATTTTGGACCAGACTGCCCCTGCATGATTTTTTTTTTTTTAATATTTTGAAATATATATACAAATGCACGTAGTCCCAGCACTTACGATTAGTGCTGCAGGTAGAGAAGAATCATCTTCTGTATACTTTTAATCAATGAGGTGAGTCCAATTACACCCTGCACGTGATTGTATATATGTACATACATATGCATCTATATGCATGTATTTACATTTGTTGTAGCTTCGAGGTTGGGATAGCTTTTAGGTGAATGAGATAGAGATTAGAAAGAGAGAGAGAGAGAATGGCAAACTAGTTTTTTTTTCACTTCCAAATCTGAACTTGTTTATGCCAATAAAAAAAACTGAGAATGATTTCATTTTAATGGGTAATAATAATATAGATATGGGAGGTACCGTCACTGTCAGAAGGAAAACGGAGAGAGAGAGAGAAATTGTATATAGTTATTCAATAATAATTAGAGGTATTTTATTCATAGGAGCGATAATATAGTAGAAGGTCAGGGTAATATGACTTATGTCTACGCCAACGGATGAATTACGTGTCGGAAGTATTTGCTCATCCTTAAAGTGGAATTTACTCATTGTTGGGATAAAGCCCTGTCGCAAAAAAAAAAAAAGTTCAGCCCACACGTCATGCGATTTACAAGAGAATGTCAAAATCAAAATAAGGAAAAGTTCCTTCTTTTATCCCGAAGTCATAATCTTCTCATAGGTATGTATATATTATATGTATATACATATTTTTGTTTGGGGTAAAAAAGTGAATTAATTTGAATCTAAATGAAACACTCATCTGGTGCCCAAGTGTCTGTGGCAGTGCTCCTCACAGGTACATGTAGTACATGACAATGTCATGTCATGTTCATGTTCAGGTCAGGTTCGTTAAAAAG
>JAQGBT010007101.1:0-11440 GCA_034698585.1 Disparrhopalites patrizii | reverse complement strand
ATTGATAGATCTTACCGGATGTTTTAAGATAACATCCGGATTAGCATTGTGTAACAATTGCATCATCCCATTGTCATGAAGATAATGCCCTATCATCCCACATAAATGTGATGATGCGAAGGATGACAAGAGAGTAATCATGTGAATGATCACTATCTTATAATATCTATATTACATTTTACTGGGATTACGGATTACATGTATCCAAATTGAATGCAGTAAAGTTGTATGTAGCTGAGGTCTGGGAGAGTCCGTTACATCATTTAAGATTCATCTCTCAAAGGGAATGTCGCCATGTTGATAAAACGTAAAGTATCCACTGATTGGGCAAGGAATCTTCGAAAGCCTCGAAAAGGCAGGTTCTGTATCTTCAATTTTACAAGCCAAACGAAAACGTTACAGAACGTCCAGAAAGCAAATAAACGCCTAGAAAAAACCAGAGGATTGCGGACAACTTGCCCACACAAGAACTAAGCAACCACAACAATACAGGCAACAATAATGCATACGGTTTAGAATGTCGGTATTGTGCGCTACATAGAAATTCACGGAAAGATAACGAAACTGTTTTGAACAACTACACACCACTTTGAAGGGCTCCTCTACCAACATAAAATATAATATACGGTAAAATACATATGCATATACATGTTTCGCAAAAATTAAAGCCGCGCAAAGTTGACATCAATGCTGAAAAGTGAAGGATTAACATCTATATTTAGCAAACATCTGTCAATGCGCCTATGAAAGTGTTAAGTATATTGCGACAGTGCGAGTAAGATTATTTTATTAAGCCTTCTCCCTGGCGTTTGTCAAAAGTCGGATGTCTTCCAGATTTGGAGGCAAAAATCCAAATAAATTAGTAATTTGTGAAAAGCTACCACATTTTTTTTTGCAAGCATATAATAACATTTTCCAATTTGTACAACGTACAACGCAACTAGATGCACCACACGTATTAAGTTAATTAATACAGATAATTTGGGCCCAATTTATTTGCAAATATTCAGCAAAAGTACCACATGGGTATGAAACCTTTGCAAGAGGCCACATTGTTACTGATTTTCCGGGCGTGACGACAACAGGGAATTCCAGCTCATTGAAGGAAACTGTGGAGGTACGGGAAGCTTAAAAAGATGCTTACATATAGATACGTATTTAATATGTATCGTATTAATAACCACTCGTGGCCAAACAAGGAACAGGCTGTAAAATTTCGTTCCATTACTTTTTATGCCATTTCCCCCAATGCAAGTCAGAGCTCATGACGGTCCAACCTTGAGATCATAAAGTGCGTACGAAAATAAAAAGGGGATGTATTTTTTTGAGACAAAAGCACAAGCCTCATGGGATGGGAAAAGATAGAGATCAAGCTTGTTTTCCGCATCATCGACATCAAGTCCTTCATGTGTTACTGGTACTGATTTAATCGCTCTTTTTATGATCAGCTAAAAAAAAGTTAATGCAGAGAGCCCCAGGAGAAAAAAAAAGTCCAATGTAGTACAGATATAATATACTTGAATGCACCCATGAGAGTCTCCATGTCTCGAAGAGGACTCAGCCCAGGGATTTATTATTTCAGTTCCAGCCATGGAGGTGAGAGTTTTGAGTGTGTGTCACGTCCTTCGTCAGAGAGACACAGTATGGTTAGTGTAACAGAGAGACGGTCAGCTCTCACCCGTCACCATGTCCTTCTTGAGTCATCAAAAGCGCTCAAGTGCCTCCACCAGCGTTTCTCTCTTGCTCCTAGCACTTATCCTCATCACGGTCTCCATCAACAACTCCCGCTCCAGTCCCTACAAAATCCGTCTGGACAAGTACCTCACCACATCGGATGAACAGGAAGACTGTGACTACGACGACTACCCCGAGCCGGAAGAGGAAAAGGAGGGGAGTAATAATCGGAAAATTGAGGTCAACAAAGACTCAGAGCAACAATACTCCGAGGATGAGGAAGACTGCGAAGATGAGGAGAAAAGCGGGTCAGAGCCGGAAGCCCGCGTGGAATCTCGAGATGATCCTCAGGATCAGTGCTGTCCCAATTACGACACTCATTCCCAGCAAGAAAAATCCTCCTCGGACGACGCGGACTCCTCCGCTCAAAATGTGATTCCAGCCACGAACAACAAGCCTGAATTCCCCCAGTGGGGGGCTCATGCTCCCAAGGATGGTCGGGGCCGGGATTATGATGGGAATAACGGGGTGAGTGCCAGGGAGGATGATTCCTCCCCGGATTACCCAGAGATAACGAATGTCCAAGGGAAGAGTCCCCAGACTCCAATCAGTCCATACCCCGGCTTCAGCCGACGGTGTGACAGTTACTTTGAATGTGACTTTGCCACGCCCTACACAAATACCAGTGAGGAGATCCAGGGGAGCACGTGGTTCGCTTGTGATGGGACTCACTGCATCTGCGAACTATTTGGGGTGACCCGAGACGGGGTTCCCCTCAAGGTGGCATGGTCGAAGCAATTAAAAAAATGCCTGTCCGGCTTCATGGGTCCCTGTGGCAGGCACAATGGCTTGAACATCTACTGTGACATGGGCTTCATCTGTGATAATTTCGTGTGTGACAAGCCGGGAAGGAAGAAGACGACCACTCCGAAGCCGCCATGTGACGATGGGTGCCCGGACGGGGATGATTGCGAGGATGAGGAGGAGGACGACCGCCGCACGAGCTTGTTCTCCTTCCTCTTCTTCCCCTCCAACACCTTTCATAATGTTCTCAACAACAGTCTTCACGGCATCTTTGAGCAAAAAGGATAGGAGTAGGCTCTTTTTTCCGGAGACCTTTAAAGCCTTCCTTTTTTTGATGTTCTCAACACTCCTTGGGAATTTTCAATTTACTTTGTTGTTTTGTTAACCATATCTTAACAATCTGGAGATTCTCATCCAGGTTCTAACTTTTAAGTGGTGTATGCTGGATGAGATAATTTATCCCACAATGTCTGCAGTTGAAGTTCAAATAAAAAATAAACCACAATACATTATGTGCATACTTGCATAGGTATTATTGCATATTATATTCACAATCCACAAGCAAGAGGCATTTTTTTTATGTTTTCGGTGTTCTTAGGACTTTGTCTTAGGTTTCGTCCTTTTTGGCACATGCATTTGCGATTTTCACCTCACTTCTTTCATTCTCCACGTCGGATCGGCCGCCATCAATGCGAGAATACTTGTGGATGAATTGTTTGAATACAGAGTACTCTGAATGTCTCAGTCTGAATCATCTATCTCTGTCCTTTGAGTTAACATAATTAAAATGGAAGAATTATTAATCATGATCATGATTAATGATGAATAATTATGCTCCGTTGATGCTGTCCCCGCTGTCCATCTTGTCGCACTGAAAGCAACAATACATAATAAGATTATATTTATGTGTACTATTTTACTACTTCTAACCATTATTTCGGAAATCATTATTTTGGGAAATACTGCCCACGTGTTGGTGGCTGGTGCTTACTTGCTTGCATTTACATACATATTGTATGTACAACCACCCATATTGCATGCATATGTGTATTACTATACGTATGCATCTTTTCATGCAAGTACCTACACCTGCTACACATTATACAAAAATAAAAATAAATGTTTTTTAAAGAAGAAAAAGTTCGATCGAGTTTCGAACTTTAAAATTCGACTTGTAGTTGTAGGACTTGTAAGCAAGGTAAGGTCAATAAACATCGCATAAAACAGAAATTTATACAATTATTAGTATTATTGCGTATTTTGAAGGAAATCAACCTCAGATTCACTTCTTGGAATGATTAATGTTCCTCAATGTTGCTGTTTAAAAATACACCATCGTAAATCGTAATTGTACATACATGGTACATAATTACGCTTATACGATGCGCAGTAATGGCAGTTTATCTCTTGCAGAGAAAGATAATCCGGTAGAATGTCCAGATTGTTGTACTCCCATTGGATTTGATTCAAAGCATTTTTGTTCCTTTGTTTGAACAGGCCTGCATCTGCAAACACCAGCAGTATGCAGCAGCTCAGTCGTCAAAGGGCCAAAACGCAACGCCATTAGTAACACTGCCCCTCTTTGGCGGCGAACAAGGAAGTATCACGTATACAGCACATCGCCTGGATCCATTTGACACATCACATACTTGCATGGGTGACGATGGCTATTCCGATTATTTCCCGAGAGTAAAAATTCACAAGTGCATTGCCACAAGTTGACAGCCAAGATGTCGCAATTCACGGAGCCCTTTCATGGCACCAGAAGCAGGCCTAAAACACAGATGCATTTCCTAAATTGCGCTGTCTGAGCGGACGTCGTACAAATCCGAAAGGATGACTGGGTAGATTAAATTGCAGCCGAACACCTGTCGTCCATTTTCTACCTTTCAGCTAAGGTACGTAAATAACTGTTTATTTTTAACCCACCTGGACAAACTATAGCTCTATGACCTGAAAACAAATCTTGTTCTTTTTGTTGCAAAATCGAGTAAATATTTTGTATTTGGACTGTGCGGACTCCACAATTCCAGTGTTTCTTCCATCGCAGCTCGACCGAGTGAGTGTATTATGAGATCAGGACAGATTCCCGTGCCACTCCGGAAGCCGCCCATTGAAGATACAAACCCCGTGAAATCCTGAAATGGAAGATGTCCAACTAATAGAGGAGCTCAATGTCGCCATACAAAAGGAGATCGTCCGTTTACAGAAGCTCAAGAAGCTGTTGGATGCTAAGGCCAAGCGAATTTTGGTTAAGGAGAAGGGGAAAGCGCCCACCAACACAACCATCGATGCGGCTTCGTTCAAAGAGGAGCAGCAGGCTGAAAAGGTTGCAGAGAGCAACAACAACAATAATAACATCAGCAGTAATGCCCCCAAGCCGGAGGAGAAGACATCCAGATCGCGTCCGAGGGTGAAAGAAAAAGATGGGATTAATAATAATAATAATAATAATAATAATAATAATACCGAACCAGCCTCAAATCCCCAGCGACCACCCACGACGGAATCGGAGGCGAGTGCTAAAACGCCTAGTGTCAAGGATGAAAAAGGGGGGAAAAAGTCCCGGAATAACATTTCCAGTGAAACGAAGCGGAAGCCTCGAACAAAGGTCCTCTACAGATGTCTCCAGACTCTGGATAGTTGCTTCAGTAAAGACAACAACTTCTACGAGCAGCAAGTGCCGGGGATCTTCACGGAACAAAAGCTTCGGGAATCCCTGAAGCACTCGGAGGACACGGAAGCGGAGGAGGTCAGAAGGAAGCTGGATGCCAATGGGAATGAATTGGTTCCTCTGGACTACAAAGGCTCCAATTGCGACAACAAAGTCCCGGAAAATATCCGCTCTTGGCTCCGGACCGTGATTGAGGAGCAAGGGCCGGAGCGTTTCTATACGAAAGAGCTCTTCAAAGAGGACCCCCCAGACTACTTACACAATGAGCGTCCTTTGGCATCCCCGCCAACCTCCACGGAGGCAAGGGGGAATTCCCCGGCCACGAACAATAGGAGGAGTGCCAATGGTAGTGCTAAGATCATTAAAGATGCAACATCTGTCTCCACCATTTCTGGCCGCACAGAAAGGATCCCAAGTGACGCCACAGTCCGAACGGAACCCACGACGGTGTCCCTGAAAAGCTCCCAGCCGAAAGTGACGTTCAAAAAGTCGGGGAGCAACGAGATTCCTCCCAGCAAGGACGAGGTGAGTCCGACGGCGGCTCTTCGGAAATCCCCCGCATTCAAATCCTTCAGATCCGCTCTCAGACCCGTCCAATTTACACAGAAGAACGGCTTCGCACCCAAGTATCCCCTGAAGGAGAGTCGGAAGGAAGTGAGCAAGTCCAATCGTGTCATTTCGGGGAAGACCTGTCCTCCCGGAGGAACTCAACTGTCCCCGCACGAGTCTTGCAGAATCCGACCCACTAAGAAGGACTCCGGTAGAAATCCCTCCCCAGTGATGCCGGTGAAGGTTCCATCTCAAAAGGGGAAGCTCTTTTCCGAGAAAGTGGGTCCTAATTTCTGCTTCAAAGCGGATTTTAATAATCCCTGCGCGGATGGTGTCATGGTGACCATCACTGGGAATGGGCTTACTCAAGAGTTCCAGGAGGAGGACACGAGGAAGAAGGAGCGGTCGAATTCCAAAGAAGATTCTGGGAAGGGCAGACGACGTCCATCCTCTTCCAGCTCCTCCTTGAGCGCCAACATCAATGCCACGACCTTCACCCGGACGTCCAAGCTCCCGCGTGCCAACAACAAAACTCACTCCCGACCCGCCCTGTCAGGGGAGGAAGGGGTCAACTCGCAGATGGGGAGGGTCACCAAAAATGATGGATGGCCCCCCACGAAGCGTCAAGCCCTCAAATCTGGGAATATGAGCCAGGAAATGGAATCCAAGTTCTGTCGGAAAGAACGCCGGCGCATCCGAATGAGTTGTCGGAGTGAGAAACAGGATTTTACGAGTGAAATGAATAACAATAGCAATAAAGTCAATAGTAAAGAGCTCACCTTGAAGCTCATGAAGAACTTCATTGCCTCCTACCCCGATTGGGGTGCCCTGGCATTTGGAGCCACTCCAGGAGGGGGTTGGTTCAATACCTTCGAGCCGGCGGCGAGGGCTAAAACATTTTCCAATTTCTTAAGTGTGGTCCCATCCACCTTCACGGAAACGGAAACTAACGTGTTCATCAAGCCCAGTGATGACTCCTTTCCGGAGGAGGCAGACCATTCCTTTGACGGGTACAAAAGAGGGTTCGGGGACAAGGAAGAACAAGATGAGCGGGGAGAAGATTCCGATGCCCGGACGGAGTCATCCGACTGTAAAAAGGAATATTCCGCAGAAGTCATCGCCATGTTACGAGCCGGCACGGAATCCTCCAGTAACTCGGATGCCAGCATGGAAGCAATAAACGTCCGACCACTTCAACAACCAGATGAAGCAAGTCCAAAGTCATTTTTTTCCACTAAAATCCCCTTTCTCCAAACTTCCCCCTTCTCCCCAGAAATTAACTAGAGTTTTTCTTCATTTTCTAGGTTGCAGAGGAGGTTGGAAACATACGTTAAAAAAATGTTTTACTTCCCATTCGTCTTTCATGCTTCTCACTCTCTGCTCCTGGCAGCCAGAAAGGGAATAAAAAGTCGGAATCTCATTAGCTATACCCAAACATTTCCTGATTCCCCGTATTATTTTTTTAAAGGTCGCACCCGATTTCGGATTGAGCAATTATTTGTTTGGTTAAACACATCCTGATCATGAAGACTTCGGAAATGTCTCTATGTATAGCATTATTATTATTTATTATTTATTAGTCTCATCACGAAGGAAAGAATACACAAGGAGAACACAATAGTATCATAGTAGTTTACAGAAAAATTGAAGAATACAATGTACTGGTCAACTTGAAGATAACACGAGACATAAGAGTTACTTCAGGTTAAGTAAATCAATTATTTTAGGAATTGTTGACAGCTTATACCTATTTATACTTACACGATAATTTCACATATTTGGTCTTATTACGTTTTGGTGTAGGGCTTGAGCCAGTGGGAAAATCGACTGGATTTACTCAATTTCTTTGAAAATCTTGTTAACAATTCGGATCTTCTTGCATTGTAGCATAGCAATTGTTATGTAATGTTTACGTAATGCCGGTAAAAAAAAAGTAAACAGGTTGGTGCGGAGGCACCGAAAAACACTTTTTGTGGAAAGGACCTTCATCCCACTTACCAAGGTAATCACATCTTAGGTTTCAAATTGCCTAAGCCAGTGAGACCACAGGTCAAGCCATAATTCGCGCCCCAATAAAATCCCTTGCGAAACCTCCAATTTGCCTCAGACGTGTGACTTTCCTATGAAAAACACGGCATTAGGCTGAGGAAAACAATTGGGAAAATGTACCTGATCAGATCTGATCTACTTTGTTAACCTCAGTTGCTTAAAGCGGGTTTACCTACACCTGCAAGCTTTCAGTTGTTTTCGATGTGATGTGGTTCACACGTTGAAAGCATTTTTTTTTTTTTTTTAGTTTCATAATTTTCCATGATGCCTCCCTTTCAACGACAGAGATTTGACAATCCACTCAGTCAACAGTAATTCCAGCCACAGGATCTACACACGGATCTGCACTATTTCGGAGCTAAATCTCCAGTTCCAGCACATGATGGACTTATTAGGAGTCCTATCCCACATATCCCACTATCTTGTCCGTCTCCTGGCGGCAGTCACGGTCTTTCTCATTTATATCCTTCTCGCTATCTTCATCCTTTGTTTCCTCCCCTATGAATTCATCGTGTTCGTCCTAGCAAAGATTTTTGACGAGGATTTTGTGGAATTCCCCCGAGGGGTTTCCCACAGTTTCGTGGTACACGGGTTGGGGAAGAAGCCTTTGCTCAACATGTCCATGTCCATCGTTTTTGACGGGGAGCTGAGCCTGGGCGAGTACCAACGGCTCTTCCAGGAGCGTCTGGTGGACGCCCGATGGAAGGAGGACAAGAGCTTGCGCTTTGACAAGCTCCAACAATACGTGGATTCCTACCTGGGACTCTCCATCTTCCGCTGGGACAGGAAGTTCAACATTGCCAATCACGTGAGAAAGTACGACTACGACGAGGAAGAAAACCAAAAGTGTCCCAGTCCTTGCTCTGAAAAGGACCTTCAAAGGATCACGGGGGTCATGTTGGGCAAATCTTGGGGAAAAGGTCGGAGTCCCTGGGAATTCCTCCTCATATACAACTACAGGGAAGAGCCTGACCTGGAGGGGAGTAAAGTCGTCATTTTGGGGAACATACATCACATTCTGGGGGATGGCTTCTCCGGCTACCATCTCAAGAAGAGCTTGTTCCGGTATGATGACATTGGAATTGTCATGCCTCAACCTTCCCACATTTCCAGGAGGGAGAGATGGCTAAGGGGATTGGTGTATCCCTGGAAACTGTGCTGGGATTCGGGCCTTCAGTTTATGGAGACGCTCCAGGCTGACCGGGCATGGACGACGGGTGGGGAGCCTTCTCGGGAATATTTTTGTGCCCTCACCCGCTACCCCGTGACGAGGGTGAAGGCCTTGAAGAACCGATTGGAGGTCAGTTATCTCAGTGTGCTCATTTCCGTCATCATCGGAGCGGTGCACAGACTGATGTTGGAAGCCAATCGGAAGATCCCGAAGACTATTGCCCTTTATCTTCCCCTCCCAAAATTGCCCATCCCCGATGGAATGTCCAATCGCACGTAAAGAACCCACTTTGCCATTTTTATTTGTAGTTCTTCAACACTTTAATTGTGACGGGCAGTAATAGTAACCAAGATATGACATCCGAATCGGCATTCGAATTCAAATCGGAATCAGATTCATATTTTTCAGTATTTTGATCGGAATTAGTATCCAAATTTTTGTCAGAAAAATATTTTAATTGGAATTTATATATAATTACAAATACATTCGAAATTCAAATTCGTATTCAAAATTGACATTTGGATTCCGATACTTTATTGGTATTATTCGAAAATTCCTTTATTACATTGCTAATTCTGGCCTTCGGGCAAGTTTTTTTTTTTGCAAAATCAAGGTATTGTAACAACGTAAATTTTTTCAATTGGCAGTAATATAACTGCTTCGTCGGTAAATGTATCGATTGTTTCAGCATCAGAGTTGCGAAGTCAATTTATAATTTTGTGTACTGATTTTGCGGTTATGTTAAGCTACAAATGATGCCAGATTGCATTACAAACACATTTGTAGAAGTATTCGAGAAGTATTTGAATACGTATTCATATGTCTGAATATTTGAATAAAATTGTATTGGAATTAGAATTTATATTTTAGATGTCCGAAATTTAAAAATAAAAAATTTAATTAGGAAAAAAACGCGTATTATAATTCGAATTTTAATTCATGTTTTCGGATGTCATTTCTTGGTAATTACTAATTACTATAGCTTAATTATTTGTTTGTTGACTGTAGGACGGCTACGATCATGAATATTCCAGTGGGACCCAACGAAAATGTGGAAGACATTAGGACCATTCACAATATTCTGATGTCTAAACGACAATCCCTGGCTGCTGAAGGCATGATTCTGGTTTGCGGGATGATCCGTCCAATGCCGAATGCTCTTAAAGCCTTTATCCTCCAGAATTACTCCCATACGGCTTGTCTGTCTAATATGCCTGCTGCATTGAAAGGCTTTGAATTCGAAGGTGGGAAATGCGTCTGGGGATCTGTGGCTGTAGGACCCGCTTCCAACTATACTGGTAACATTATTTTAATTCCTGGACATCATTGAATTATCAAGGATTTTTGCATTTCTAAAAACGTTGTGGTAATGGTGGTTATAGGACATAAAAAAGGGTGTAAAAATATGTTATTTATGGCAGGAATGACTTTTTCTTTGAACGGAGAAAACGGTCTTCAAACTGTATCTGTCACGATGGATAAGAAGGTTTTTCCTTGTGACAAGATCTTTGCCAAACTTGGATCCTATCTGCATGAAGAGTTTCTGAAACTGGAATTAATGACAACTGAAGAAAGCCCTTCTAGTAGGGACGCTCTAATTTCCGGACGCACAAATAATTAAATAAATATTTGTGCAAGGCGAGTCCTTTAACTTGTCCAGCACAAATTTTTCTTTCGATCATCCATACTACTTAATGCGTATGCGTTGGGTTAGGCAATACCTATGGAAAAGGAGAAATCTCAGGCATTTCGGAATTTATTGCAACTTGCTACGTAAATCCTGTCGTGCCTCGCTCCGCCGACCAAAAACAAATGATGGATTGTTGAGTGTGTAGTGTGTATATACGGTATATTAATTGTAAATAATTTAATTCAAAAACAAGAACACAGGTATGAATAACATATTATGTTACCTATAAAATTCGGTGGTGACAAATTTTGGAACTACTAGAAACGAAAAACTAGTGAAGTATTCGAGACTACAACTTTCCAAGGAATATTAAACGGCCGTTGGTCCGCGTGGCATAACTTGCTTTGGGAGTAATGTGTTCACATCCTAAAAGTGACAGCTTCTCTAGGCGACTGGATTTCGAAACTAAGAGGTTGTACGAGGCATCCGTGACCTGACTCTTATCTAGTCCCAGTTTAATGAGCTTTGGCAAATGAATTATTGCAAACTGGACACAGACATCTGTGAGTTTCTTACAGCCCCCCACATCCAGGAATTTCAGATCTTTCAAATAAATAAATATACATATGTATTAAGCCTTAATAATTATTGTCCATTTATATGTGGTAAATTTGTATACGAGTAACTGGAAATGAATCAATAAATCATTTAACTTTCAATTAAATCAATCATTTAACTTTCAATTAAATCAATCATTTAACTTTCAATTAAATCAATCATTTAACTTTCAATTAAATCAATCATTTAACTTTCAATTAAATCAATCATTTAACTTTCAATTAAATCAATCATTTAACTTTCAATTAAATCAATCATTTAACTTTCAATT
>JAQGBT010007100.1:0-11440 GCA_034698585.1 Disparrhopalites patrizii | reverse complement strand
TAAGTATGATAGTACATGTCTTGAACTATCTTCGGCGCTCAACTAATGTGGAATTTAACACTGTTACTTGGTTGTGTTCTGGAAGACAATAAAGTCAATTATTATTATTATTATTATTATAGTTCGAAGATTTTTTCGTCCGGACTATCTCTCGCTCTTTTAATGCGGTTTGTTTTTCTATTTTGCACTTTATTTTTCTTGTGACTTCTCTTTGTCTGTTTTTTTTTGTGATTTTTCTTTGTTGTTATACGCTCTATTTCTTTTGTGTTATCTCTGTCGCTTTCACTATTTTTCTTGTACATTTTCTCTTCTCCTACACTATTTCTTATGAATTTTTTCCGTCGCTTTCTTTGTTTTCCCTGTGCTTTCTCTATTTTGTGGTCTGTCGTTTTCTTACTTCTTTTCCTATATTGAGTTATCTCTCTGGTCCTTAGTATATCTCTCTCTTGTCTTCTCTTCTTACAATTTGTATATTCTTTATTTTGCCTTCTCTTGTTACAATTTGTATATTCTTTATTTTGCCTTCTCTTCTTACAATTTGTATATTCTTTATTTTGCCTTCTCTTGTTACAATTTGTATATTCTTTATTTTGGCTTCTCTTCTTACAATTTGTATATTCTTTATTTTGCCTTCTCTTTTTATTGATAGTATGTCTCTCTATTTTGCCTCCTCTTCTTTTGCATTCTCTTCTTGGTACTTTTTTTCAGTTGTTCGTTCTCTCTCTTTGTTTTCACTTTTTAGTATTTCTCTTTATTTTGTTTTCTCTCGTTACTGTTTTTTCTTTCACTTCTTCGTATTTCTTTCTGTTTTTCTTTCTCTTTTTGCTTTCATTTCCTAGTATTTCTCTTTATTTTTCTTTCTCTCTTTGCTTTCACTTCTTTGTATTTCTCTCTATTTTTCTTTCTCTCTTTGCTTTCATTTCGTCGTATTTCTCTTTCTATTTTTGCTTTCACTTCTTCGTATTTCTCTCTACTTTTCTTTCTATTTCTGCTTTCACTTCTTCGTATTTCTCTCTACTTTTCTTTCTATTTCTGCTTTTACTTCTTCGCATTTCTCTCTATTTTTCTTTCTCTATTTGCTTTCATTTCATCGTATTTCTCTTTATTTGCTTGCTTTCTTTTTCTTCACCACTTCGTATTTCCGTAAATAGGCTTGCTCATCCTAGTATTTTTCTCTATTTGGCTTTTTCTTCTTATTGTTAGTAGTTTCTCTATTTGGCTTTCTCTCGTTTTCAGGGTGTATTTCTCCCTATCGCTTTATCTCTTTACCTACTTTATTTCTCTTGGTTGCTTTCGTTTGGTTTATGTATTTTTCTCTTCCGCTTACTTTACGTATCTCTTTGAGTTCCTCTCTCTTTAACTTCATTACTCTCTGCGGCGTTCTCTCTATTCCTTAATTTATTTTGGTCTTTGGCTTTCTCTATTTCCCTTACTTTATGCCTCTCTTTCACTTTCTCTTTACGTTTCGTAGTCGTGTGCTTCTCATTTCTACCATCTCGTGCTTACCCCCTTGTTGTTCCCACGCTCATCCCGGGAAGCTATGGAGGAGGCATAATATATGGATCACCATATAAATGAGATTATACGAGATGTGAGTCACGCATCTTTTCCTTTCGGCTTCCCAGATTTACTACTCCCCTTCCCTGACCCACTTATTTAGTTTCAAAAGGAGACATAAAAGGGTTGATCTTCCCAAATTCTATTTTAATACACCGTCATAAAGCGAATGATTTCATTTGTGACAAGCTGACAAAAACTTTCATGTGAGGAAAACTACAGAGCATGGTCGCAAGAATGGGAGAAGTACAAACCACAAGGGATTTGAATACATACAGTTATTCCCGGCAACACAGAGTTACAAAGGAAAACAAAGATGACGGAGCCTGCAGCAATCGCCTACTTTGGTCAAAAAATAGGATTAGGACGAGAAACCAAAATGAGAGAAGAAAGATCAAACAAAAAATGTGCAGGTCAAGAAAAGATGCACAAAATGAGGCTAATTGCAACTGGGAGAAAAGTTGAAGAAGGGCCGATTTGACAATTTCAAATAAGAACTAAAATATATTGTGAATCTGGGAAGAACAGAAAAATAGAAAAGAGAAAGTTGGAGAAAATAAGATGTGGCAACGAAAAGTTAAAGAAAACATACGGATGTGCGTAAAAAAGGGAGAGAAAGAAAGCGAGAGGGGAAAACCTGATTTCCCCTCCTTTGCACCCTTTCTCACTCTATGTTAACGATTATTATACATGAACACCTGGTAGACCATTTTATGATGAACTATAAAAAGATAATAAATTAAGGAAATGAATACGTGTACATGTATATACAGGCAAGGCGATCGTATGCTCTACACCAACTCTTTGATACATCCATACCGCCCTACATTTGATTCCATGTTACGTACATACATACATACCATCCTAAAAGCAGCAGCTACTCTGTAAAAGGGAGCAGCGTATTTTACCTTTTAAAACACCCCCCTCATCCTTTTACATCCACCAAATGGCGGAGCACATAAAATTCTCTTGGGCATGTGTCTATGTTTTGATGTGTAAACAGACAGAGGAATGAGGAGACAAGGGGGTAAACCCCCAAAAAAATGTTACGACACATCCCTCCCACCCGAAAAAAACTTACCACTCTCCCAGATTTCATAACTTGGATTATTAAATTCGTTAAATTGTTGGGGAAAGAGAAGGCGGAGTGCGAAAGGGTTCAAGGCAATTCGACACTCTCGCTGGAAAGGCGAGAGTAAAGTGGTAGAAGATAGATGGAAGTAGAAGCGGAGTAGGTGGAAGGATTTGTTGCACAATAGCTTAAAAACAGAAGAAAGGTAGAAAGTAAAAATAAAAGAGAAAGTTAAAATGAAAGAGGTTTTAAAAAGGAAAGAGAAAGTTAAAATGAAAGAGAAAGCAAAAATGAAAGCCAAAGTAAAAATTAAAGAGACAGTAAACATTAAAGAAAAAGCAAAGATGAAAGCCAAAGTAAAAATTAAAGAGAAAGCAAAAATGAAGTCAAAGTAAAAATTAAAGAAACAGGTAACAATGAAAGGGAGGAAAAACATTAAATAGAGAAAGTAAAACTCAACGAGAGAAAGCAGCACTTAAAGAGACAAAGTAATAATCAACGAAAGAGAAAATAATTGAAGCTATAAAAATTAAAAAGAGAAAGTAAACATTTATAGGGGAAAGTAAAAATAGGGGAAGATAAAAAATCAGAATAAAAAAGTAATGCAAAAAGAAAAGAGAGAAAAATAAACACGCAGCTAGCAAAATACTTACAATAATTGGAAAGGAAAGCAAACTGATAGCTGAAAAAGGAAAATGTTTATAGTAAATTTAAACTGCACCTATTTTGAAACTGGAATTACATAAAATGTGAAAATACGTGGAGATTTTACCCGTTGCTGCAAAAACTAATTCTTGAATTTAATAACGGAAAACGTTGCTTTACTATATGAAACTTTAGTACTTTCATGATGTGTAGGATATTTTTTGGAAAAATAGTCAACAGATGTGAACTCGCATATTGCAAACCGAAATCATTGGGAACACTAAAGCTGGATGTGCGTATTTACCAGTAAAGGAGAGATGATATTCTGGATTATTGCAAAAGGCGACACATGTTATTGTATTGGTAGCATTTTATTGCAGTGACCTTGTGCTCACTTTCTCCTTTCTATTTATTTTCCCATGGCTTTCTCCCGCATTGTTGTCTCATCCTTGTCCCTTCTATTTATCCAGATGTGAATTGATATCCACAATTCCTCTTTTCTTCATCCCTGTTTTGTTCTTCCCGCTATGTTTGAAAATTTTGTTCCCTGGGATTTTTCCATTCTTCCCCTGCCATCCCTTTGTTATTTTTGAGTCTCGTCAAGTCTTGATCCACCAGCCGCTCTTCAACTTCCATTTTCCCTATCTATCTCCGTTCCATATTTTTCGAGCTTTAATTTTTGTATTATTTGTCATCCCTTTTTGTGTCAGTTTTTCTTTCTCATGGAGATGATCTTTGCTACTTCCAGCCGGCACGAAATTAAATTGTACTTGCCAAAAACAGTTCTCCACTCATTGCTTACAGACTCTGCATTCTTTAGACACAGTGTGTGGGACATTTCATATGTAGATAACCGTTAGTGCAATGCAAAATCTACTATACTAATATGCCTTAGAAATATCTGTATTGCAAGAATCTTGCAATTCTGTTTTTGCTTCCTTTTGGAACCAACAGTAACAATAGTGTGCAACTTGACACCAAATTCTGGGAATAACGGCCAGCCTGCCATTGGCAAAGAAATCTTGTTGAGAAGGAAGAAAATGGAATTTAACCTTGAAGATTATGAGTATTTATTGGATTACAAGGCATGTGAAGGGTGCAGTCAAACTAGCCTAAATCCTAAAATTTCGAAAATAAATAAGCGCAGAGCCCCAATTCCGGCGGGTCATCGGTCAAAAGCATAGAATAATAATCATTTAAATGGATATTTTTCAGTTCAAATCCAAGTGAATCCATTGCATTGTTTTATTGACAAACCATAAATACATTTGCACAAGTGTCCAAACTCTCCACCGGCGAGAAAAAATAGGGAAACGCAGAGGAAAGCAAGAGAACAATGAAGGGAAAGAGCGAGACAGACGAAAACAAGAGAAAAATGAAGAAAAAGAGCGAGACACAGACGAAAACAAGAGAAAAATGAAGAAAAAGAGCGAGACACAGACGGAAACAAGAGAAAAATGGAGAAAAAGAGCGAGACATTTGCGAAAAAGCATTAAAGAAGTAAAAAAAATGAGATAGAAGAGAATGGAAGAAAAAGAGCGGACACACATATAAAAAAGTGAGACAAAAGAAAAAGAAAAAAGGGATCGAATGCAATGTGAAAGTACAGGTTTTTCTACACAATGCTTTGCCTATTGCCAAGCGATTTCAGTGCACTAGCAATAAGTCCACAGACAACAATTGGACTGGAAGATTTTGTTGCCTCCGTAGCTTTTGCGCTTCCTGTGGAACTTTATTTGAATGGATTTAGCCTGGTTTGATTCTATTTATTACAAATTAAATTTATACTTGGTACATATCCATTTGGGCAGCTACGCGCGTAACTTCTGACGGCACCCTGCCGTTCTTGATCACTCTGATGACTAAGAACGTGGTTTCTCATGAAAATTTCATGGACTGCCCCACCAACATCGTACGAGGGAAGAAAGTCAGGAGTTCGGAAAAGAGAGCAAAATTAAAACAATGTTTTTGAGTATATTTGGCCAAACCAGTATACTTTTTGGATTTTTCAGAGTTATGTTTGATGCTCTTTATCAAAAATATTAACTTCATCGCTCCAAATCTCTGCCAGTAACGGTAAATTATCTGAATAAATTATCTGTAGCTATCTGTAAATAACGTATTTTTTACAAAAGGTCAAGACAGCTCTTTTTTTTAGGGAGAAAAATAAGTAATCCTACGGGCTAATGAGCCATATATTTAACACGTTTCGCATAGCAGAAATATCACCACAATTTTATGTTCATCTATACATAAGCAACTAATATTTCCTCATTTTGCGGGAGACGTTCACTAACATGTTTTAGCCCAGAAGAAGATGCACAAGGAGAAAAACGAATGTCCAGAATTAGTGCAACGGAAAAAAGAAGTGCAAAAATGACGCAAATTGGGGGAGGATAAAGAGAAAACCCCGAGAAGGAGAGAAAAAGACATGGGAAGAGCTATAGAAGAAATAATAATACTGAAACGGCTCGATGAAGACAAGAGATCGTCGGAAAGACAAAGGGGTAAAATAAGAAAAAAGCCAGAGAGATTGTATAAAGATTTGCGAAACTAAAGAGGAGGGAAGTAACTTAACTATCGTGGGTGAATAAGAAATTACAGGAGGAAAGAGAAAAAGATTTCCTCGGAAAAATAGCCACTGCACAGAATGAAATGGGCTTGGAGCTCCGGTGGAGTTGTTACCAGCAATAGGAAATGCCAAGCACAAACTTCATTATCGCCTGCATTTGTTCCCAACAACTACTGGTAGTAAATAATGTATAGGGCAGAATGTTATCTATCTTTTCTGTCTCTCTCTGTCCTTTCCCCACTTCCACATTTCCCCCTTCATTCTACCGCTTTCTCTCCCTTTTCCTCTCCTTTTTGGTGGGCCGGGTTTCTCCACGCTTCTTCCTATGCTTACGACCGGCAGGTATTATTTGATGAAGCGGCTTCCACGTAGTACATAAAAGTGCTCCTTCTCCTCCGCCTCCTCCTCCTCTTCCTTGCTCTTTCTCCTGTCATCACTCCTTTCCCCTCCACTTGTAAGACGCGAGGAGAGGGGCGGAGGAGGGAATGTAAAGCCACGAAGGAGCGGATAAAGAATGAGCACAGTTTGTTGTTGTTGTTTAGAATGAAAATGATCCCACTTGTGAGTTGAGATGGGACACGTGTAGAATAAATAACCTTTGATCTTCCCCTTGGAATGCCCGAAATTGTGGACATGAGAGGGAGAAAAGGAGTAAGAACTACAGGGACAGCAATATAGGGACACAGAAAGAGAGAGGCAGAGAGAGAGAAGAGAAAACGAGAGAGAAAGAGACAGAAAGAGAGAGGCAGAGAGAGAGAAGAGAAAACGAGAGAGATAGAGACTCAGAAAGAGGGAGGCAGAGAAGGAGACAGAAAGACAGAGGCAGAGAGACAAACAGAGAAAACGAGAGAAAGGAAGAGTAACAGTAAGAGAAAGACAGCGAAAGAAAAAGGGAGAAAAAGAAACCGAGGGAGAGTAAGAAAGAGAGAGAAGTACAGAGACGGAGTGCAAGGGAGAGACAGAAGCAGAAACAGACAAAGAAATAGAGGAAGAGAAATAGATTGAGAACGAGAGAAAGAAAGAGAGAAAGAAATAAAGGGTGTGAGAGAGAGAGAAGGACAGAAAGAAGAAAAGACGGAAAGAGAGAGAAAAAGGGAAAGAGAGAAGGACAGAAAGTAGAAAAGAGTGAAAGAGAAAGAGAGAAAAAGGGAAAGAGAAATAGAGAGAAAAAGAGAAAGAGAAAAAGGGAAAGAGAAATAGAGAGAAAAAGGGAAAGATAAAAAGGGAAAGAGAAATAGAGAGAAAAAGGGAAAGAGAAATAGAGAGAAAAAGGGAAAGAGAAATAGAGAGAAAAACGGACAGAGAAATAGAGAGAAAAAGGGAAAGAGAAATAGAGAGAAAAATGGAAAGAGAAATAGAGAGAAAAAGGGAAAGAGAAAAAGGGAAAGAGAAATAGAGAGAAAAAGGGCAAGAGAAATAGAGAGAAAAAGGGAAAGAGAAATAGAGAGAAAAAGGGACAGAGAAATAGAGAGAAAAAGGGAAAGAGAAATAGAGAGAAAAAGAGAAAGAGATAAAAAGGGAAAGAGAGAAGGACAAAAAGAATAAAAAAGAGGAAGAGAAACAGAGAAGGACAGAAAGAATAAAAGAGGGAGAAAAAGGGAAAGAGAGAAGGACAGAAAGAAGAAAATATGGAAATAGAAAGAGAGAAAGAGTGAGAGAGAGAAACGGAAAATGCAACTAATGTCGGTTTATTTAAAGGAAATGGTCACACTCTGTTGTTTCTTAGGTCAAGGGAATGTTGCAGCAGTCACGCTTTTAAATGTATTTCCTTTCTACATCGTTGTGGCTGTATTTGTTTTTTGCAACCTTAGGAAAAAGTTAACGCAAAAAAAGCTGTATTTGTTCATGCATGATATTGCCATATGGCCAATGAGATTCTCTTTATAATTAAGAAGGCCTTCAACAGTAAATTGTGTCATCCAGTCCTCCAAGGCAATTTACCCAATTCTTTTGATAACTCATTTTCAATTTATAGAACGCATTACTACGTTGAATAAATTCATAAATGTATGACTCTTCTAGTTAAGCCTGTGAATGAAATAGGAAAACATGGAGTTATAACGCAGTGACAACATCCTTCGAATATTCGTCTCCGCTTACAGACGAAATTACACAAGCACAAACAGAAACTTTATTCAGAGATTCCACCCATTGACGTAAAAGAAATACGTAAGAGACACGGAGGAAGAAGGCGGAGACAAACTCCATGTTCAAGATGATGTCGTGCGGAAAGTGTGCGTCTAATAATAATATTTATAATTTTTACGAAAGCAGCGTAGCTTGTGGCAATGTGTCACAAACAGAATTATTATCAGTAGCTCCAGAGAGATTTTTATGTGGCTCCCATACAAAAGATTCCAGCCCTTGTCGCATGGTCCCCCATTGAATACAAGTACAAGGGACAACAACAATTCTGTGGTAATATAAATCTTTTGTTGCGTGGGTAAAATTAATTTACATGCAATCACAACCGGATGAAGAAAAGAAACCTTTCGGGCCACTCTTCAGTCTAATGTTTTGGGGAAAACAAGTTTCAGTCCTCTTTTGTGTATACGTTGGTGAGTGTACTTGTACATAAATCTGTTACATAAAGAAATGACAATTGTGTACTGCCTGCCTTCTCAAACAGGTGCAGGAACGACAAGAGAGAGAGACTGGTGAAAAAAGGAGAGAAAAAAAGGAGAACGAGAAAACTACAAAGAAAGAGAAACTGAATAAGAACTGGATGAGCTGAATGAGGAGTGGAGAGAGGATATGAGAGACAGATTAAAACATGAGACGGAAAAAAAGAGCAAGAGAAATGGAGAAAATGGAGGAAAAAATAAGACAGAAAATAGAAGGAACGGAGAGAGAAAATGAGACAGAAAATAGGAGAAAGAGAAAACGAGAGACAGCAAAATTGTAGAAGAGAGAGAAAACGAGAAGGTGCATTAGACAGCGGGAAATAGGGTGAAAGAAAAAGCAAGAGAAAGCGAGAATTAGAGAGAAAACTAGGGACTGGAAGATAAGTGAGAGAAAAATAAGGAAGAAAAATAGGCAAAAGAGAAATAGAAAGAACGTGAAAAAGAATAAGAAAACGAGAGAATGGAAGAAAGTAGAGAAAGTGAAAACACAAGAGAAAGTCTGCCAGAGAGAAGACAGGAAAACATAAGCCACGAAGAGCATCAAAGTAACGCATCGGATTTCAAATTAAATATATCCAATCATAATGATTGTTTTCGACAACCTACGCGGGCTCTTATTGGCAAAAGTGGCTGTAACTGTAAAAGACAATTTGTGTGAATGATATATTTGAAATTAGTATGCTGTCCTCCATATTGCTGCGATCCAGCACAGAAATAATGAAAATAATTAAGTGCATCCATTTTGTTCCGTAAAGAATTTTATTGTGGATCTAGCAAGGAAAAAAGTCATGTCAGTACAAAAAAACTTGTCCAATGTGGTGGATCTTGTATGCAAAGTTCAAAAAAAAAGGGTTAAAAAATACAATTTTTGAATTTGTCGGAGAATTGTAGCATCCTAACGACGCATGATGTACCCATAGAAAAGGCGTCTAGCACCTTTCTGAGGGTGAGTGCTCCAATAATGCACAATTCAGATCCATCAGTCCTAGCTAAGTACCAAAGTTCACACAATTGTAACAATAATAGCCAAAGAAATAGACAAATATCAGACAGAGACGCTCCATCAGAATTCATTCCATCTGTAGTTTATGAATATCTGTGCAAAAATAAAAGGGGAAAGCGAGATCAAAAATGGCAGAGCATATTGAAAACGTTCCCACCCAAATCACAAAGATGGTATAAAAGCACTCAATTGCCCATCATTTGTCATTTTATTTTGCGTCACCCAAATACATACGAGCAGGGTAATGGAAGAAACCCCGAGGTTTCCCCTCTTCTCCCCTTCCCATCAAAAGCTGTTGGGATCAGAATTCTTCCTTTTTTGCAACTTTGTTCTTTGTCAAAATCCATATAGGTTCTGTGCAGACGTACGTTCCCCTCTAAATATTTTGGGGACATACGTGAAGCCTTGAACAATCTGTTTCCATTTTGGTGGGGACTATTTCGTTTATAGTAACACTGTATGTACATATAATGTATTTACGTAGGCCTATATAACTCATGAATGTTGCCATTAATGACTATGGAGTACGGGACTCCGTATTGTTGGATATGAAACACAGTTTGTACGTAAGCAAACCTACCTAATACATACCTCCATAAGTATTATATTATATCTTACATAACTACAAAATCCCTGTGGCATTTGATTCGTCAAGGGAGTAGCTCTTGGCGGCTCAAACACTAATTTTGTGATGGAGTATAGAAGCGCACCAAAAGAGAAAAATATACCATTACATATGTAAACCCCAAGGAATCTGTACACACATGAGAGTCGCATCTGTTTATATTTTGTTTCTTTTTTTTTTGCAACAGCAAACAGAGAGCGGGAAGAGACAGGCAGACAGAAAATTAAGTGACGTCAAACCTCCTTCACTTACAAATGCATTTTTCATTTCCTTTCGTCCCAAAAACTCCGACCTAGACCAGCATTTACCCAAGGGTTTCTACTAAATGCATATGGAAAGTTTTTTTTTTTGGTATTTTCCTTTCATTGACATTCGCATAGAGCATGAGTCAGCAAAATCCTCTGAAGACAAATATGTGCATCATGCATAACTCCCAAGTATGTATGGATAGCTTTTCAATAATTCATTCTTTACTGCAAGAGACACTCTGAAGTGGTCCTTTTGATATTTGGGAATGTGCAAAATATTTCGGGATAAGGACGAGCCAGCAAAACTGAAATACAATTTGCCAATTTCTTGGAAGGGGAGCCTGAATAAACGGGGGGAAGACGGGGATGGCAAAAATTATACGAAGTCTTGAAACAATGTTTAGGAAAACAGTAAACCAAACTTTAGCCTAAAGTATGAGTGTATTAAGCAGAAAGATAAACAAATCCGTCCGGTATTTTGGAGGAGGAAACTAGTGCCATTTTCTTATAGCCAGCACTCGGAACGGGAAAACACAAAAGTCATCATAAGTTTCCAGTAAAGAGAAAATAAGCGAATAATAGATACACACCAGTCCATGACTCCTCGCGTTCACAGAAGAGGACGAAAACGGTTTGGACATAAAATCACGAGATTTCCGTGGATTTATGATTTCATAAAACCTTCTTTTCCTTCCTTTTTATAAACGTTCCCAGGAACTTGATGCACACACTGTGAAGATTAACTCTCGCTTTTTCTGATGCTGTTTCTCTTTCCGTACTTCCATTTTTTAGCTCTCTCTCTCTCTCTTTCTCGCTCTCTTTTCCTCCCTCTGTCTCGCTCTCTTTACCTTTCTCTCTATTTTCCTCTATTTCACTTTCTCTCTTTTCCTCTCTCTTTCACTTTCTCTCTTTTCCTCTCTCTTTCTCGCTCTCTTTCACTTTCTCTCTTTTCCTCTCTCTTTCTCGCTCTCTTTCACTCTCTCTCCTTTCCTCTCTCTTGCTCGCTATCTTTCACTCTCTCTCTTTTCCTCTCTCTTTCTCGCTCTCTTTCACTCTCTCTCCTTTCCTCTCTCTTGCTCGCTATCTTTCACTCT
>JAQGBT010007099.1:0-11440 GCA_034698585.1 Disparrhopalites patrizii | reverse complement strand
AAAAATAGAAAGAGAGAGAGAGAGAAATAGAACGAGAGAGAGAGAAAGCGAGGGAGAGAGAAATACAAAGAGAGAGAAAGCGAGAGAAAGAGAGAGAAAGGTTAAAAAATTCGGAACCAGAGAAAAAGCGGGAGGAAGAGAGATAAAGAAAATGGGCTGTAGTTAAAAATGGACGTGTGTCCAAAAAACGAGGCTACAAATGTATAACTATATATTTACATATGCATGTATTTATATCCATATATATATACACACACATTTACACACGTACGCTGAACATATTAATGCATAATGTAGAAAAATGCATACGTGGACACTCCACCGGAGATTTCCCCATTACCATTTGCAGAGAGAGAGAGAAAAAGGGTTAAGGGATATGTCTCTATATAGCTCCATATAGCTTCTCATATAAATACATATGTACCTATATGGATATGTTTATACGGTGGAAATGAGTTTCTGTTCTTTTAGCATGAGATGTGGATGTCATGTTACCGTCACTCTCCGCACCACAAGTCTCTCTCTCTGTCTCTCTCTCTCTGTCTCTGTCTCTCTCTATCTCTCTCTCCATCCACCTCCTCCAGTAGCCGGGATGTCTTTTTCCTGTCTTTTTTTATCAGCAAAAACTACTATTTCTATACCTCCGACTTGACAATGTGTTTGTCTCTCCCATTTCTCTCTCTCCCTTTCTCTCTCTTTCACTCTCTCTCTCTCTTTCTTTCTCTCTCCTGCTACTACAATTCAAGTCATACTTCTGAGCTCAATGCATACATTAAATGGAGAAGCAAGTTCATGTAGAGCTTTTCTTTCTTTCTCTCTCTCTCTTTGAATTCTCGCACTCCTGCCTTCTCCCTCTTTCTCTCTCTTTTACTCTCTCTTGCTCTCCCTCGGATGTGTGTCACCCATATATTCCTCTGCTCTTTCCCCCGAAAGTTCAAGCCTGGCTCGAACAAAGGTCTCTCCTCCGTCGTCTTCGCTTTCCCCAACGTCCCCAAAGCCTTGTAAGTATTTCCCTCCACGGACTCCATTGAAGTGTCTCCCCGCTTAAAGATGGCTTACTGCTTTCATTGAATCATATCTCTACCCTTTCCCTCATACTTTCCCACATATATACATATATACACATATATATGTGAATGTACATACGGGAAGAAGTTCCCTTAGACTCTTATAATGCATTCCCTTGGAGGAGATTTAAGACTTTTTCCCACGCCGTGTACATATGTGCCGACGCTTTTATGTGACTTTGCCCTCCTTTCCTTTGGCGTCTCTCTCTCTCTCTCTTCGCGTCTCGCTCTCTCTTCCTCCTCCCCCGCCCACTTCTCCAGCTCTCCCCACAAATCCTGGAGAAAGAGCGGAAACAACACGGAGGAAAAATGTGTGGAACGGGAGATTCTCTGCATTGAGTACAATATAAGATCCATGACTTTATTATTCTTACTCCACCATATTTTTTTTTATTTCATTTGCTATTTTCCCCGGGATTTCGACTGGGTAAAATGCTATTTCCACGGTTTTATTCATTTCACGGGTTCATAAACGGAGATTTCAATCCGGGAGCCTTTGTTTCCTTTCACACTTCCCCCCAACAATATGTTTAGTCCGGGTTTAAGTTGAGCAAACTCAACCGGCTTTTTTCAGTCCTAACGCCGATTTTTGTTAGACTAAAAAAAATTTTTTTTAGACCAGAACCCTTTTTTTTTTCAGAGCAAACCCCATTTTTTTTAGACGGAGAAACGTTTTTGAAAGGTTTTGTAACCGAAATTGTTTTCCGACAGATAATGCTTGTGAGCATTTCCAAAGCAAATAAGGAGGAGGTTTGTTCCCGGGAAATGTAGCATTGAAAGAAAAACAGTCATTTTTCAAATTTTTTCCCGGGCATTTCCCGACAATAGACAAAAAAACGGGACATTCCACGAGGAAAGAACGAGGAAGTTCGTTTGTCCCTTTTTAGTGCTCTAATAATACACTGAGTCTCTCTTTCTTTCCACCTTACTAATGACTTTCCAGAGGAATTGCCCAAACATGTTTTTCTTCCTTCACTCATCTCTCCGTCTCGCTGTCTCTCTCTCTCTCTCTCTCTTGCTCTCTTCCTCCCTCAGAGTCGGTGTGAGGGTGTGTGTGCGTAACGAGCCCTTGTCATTCGTCTATAACAATGTGTCCTCGGGAGTATTTTAATATCCTCTTGACTTGTCACATACTTTTCCGAGGGGGTAACGCCTCATTTATATACTTCCACATCTTGTCAAAGTCTCTCGTCTCTCCCTCTCTCTCTCTCCGTCTCTCTTCCCATCTCTCCCTCCTCCTCTGACAAGACGCCAGAAGTCTCTCAAGAGGAATCCTTGTCCTCTCTTTTCCCTGTCCACCTCAAAATCTCATTTCCTCCAGTCAATGTCCCTTCTCGTCTCTCTTCCCTTTTCTCCTCTTTCTCCCTTTCCTCCTCTTTCTCCCCTTTCTCTATGACGAAACTCATTTCTCTCGGACCCTAATTTTAATTATAATCCATCCCATAGTATCCGTCTACTTACGTAAAAAGCACATTGAAATTCCTCCGCTTAATTCTTCACTTTATAGGGAACATACCTCAACTTTTACAAAGAAAGTTGGGCCAGTAAAACCCAGGGAAACCTCAGCTTCCCCTCCGCCCCCTCACAGAGGAATAACATCAACAAACGGGGAGGAGGAAGAAGAACAACAAAGCCAACCACACAAGCCTCATTGTCCTCCTCCACAGAGAGAGAGAGAGAGAGAGAGAGGCGACCACGACAAAAGCTCCTTTTCCGAGTAAACAAGTTCCGAGGCATCAAATTACGTTTTCTCCCTCCATCTCTCTCTCTCTCTCTCCCTTCTCTCTCTCTTCTCTCTCTTCCCTCTCTTGCTCTCTCATGATCTCTCTCTCCTTTTTAATTTCCTCGTCTCTCTCTCCCTCTCCCATTTTCTTTCTCTCTCTCCTTCCCCCTCGTACTATTCCCCTTGCTTCATAATGAGAATTTAAATGTGGGGAAAGAGCCCAATAATAACTCGGGAGTGAAGGGATTCCAAACTACGTTGTCCTCCTAAGTGCCGTGAGTGTCTCGCAAAACTCCCTCATGATCACATTCTCGGGACGAAGAGGGAAGAGGGAGGGAGAGAAAGGAAACTTTCCCTCCTCCTTAATTCCTTCCCAAGTGACTAAAAAACTAGTTTGTACACCCAAGTGTCCTCCTAAAGGGAGGGAAGGATCGTTTTTTCGGAGATTGTTGTGTGCTAATATTGGCCATTGATAGGTCTCTCTCATTTCTCTCGGTCTCTCTCTCTCGGTCTTTCCCTCTAATTCTAGGTACAGGTTAAAGCATGAAAAAAAAGTTGAGAAACTCTCCTCGTACAGGAGTGTAATAAGGAATTATAGTGTCTATTTCTCCTAAGTGAAGCAAAAGGAATTAAGAGAGAGAGAGAGAGAGAGCGAAGCGAGAGGAACGAGACGGTGAGAGAGACTGAAAATTACACTTGCTGAAAAGTTTGGGAGCCAAAGGGCAAAAGCATATAGAATTACTGCAGACACTCATTCACATTGACAATGACTCTGTCTGGCCCAGCATTAAAGCCGTACACACTGGCGAGTTAGCGAGTCTCCGTGTCTTTTCACTCATTAATTCCACCAAAAGACTCTCTCTCTCTCTTTCTCTCTCACGCTCTCTCTCTCTCTCTTTTCCTCTGTCTCCCGTTCTATGGGAGAGACCCCGATGCATTAACCACAGTCTAGTTAGCCCCTGAACCAAATGCTTTTGTCTCAGAACATGTAGTGCCATTCTACACATATAATCTTGGATGGGGAGGAGGGAAACAAAGGGTTAGCTAAGACTACTAAAACCGAGTCACATGGGCTCCGCCAAAACCCTAGAGAATGATTACACACCAGGAATTAGTTACACCTACTACTTCCAAGCTTTTTTTCTCTTTGGGCTCCATTAAATTTCCTTTGCATTGATTCTGGACATTGTACATAGGAACGGGCCACAGGGGGATTCAGCAAGAGGGAACATAAGGGAGGGGAAAAGAGGACAAAAGGAGTGGCACACAGCATCAAAAGAGAGAAAACGAGGGAAAAGAAAGGAAAATAAGAGAGAAAAATAAGAGAGGAAATTTTAAAGAGAAAAAAAAGAGAGGAAATTTTAAAGAGAAAAAAAAGAGAGGAAATTTTAAAGAGAAAAAAAAGAGAAGAAATTTTAAAGAGAAAAATAAGAGGAAATTTTAAAGGGACAAATAAGAGGAAATTTTAAAGAGAAATATAAAACAGGAAAATAAGAGAGAGAAAATAAAGAGGAAAATAAGAGAGAGAAAATAAAGAGGAAAATAAGAGAGAGAAAATAAAGAGGAAAATAAGAGAGAGAAAATAAGAGAGAAGAGTGAGAAAATAAGAAAGACGAGAGGAAAATAAGAGAGAGAAGAGAGAGAAAATAAAGAGGAACGCAAAGTAAAGAAGAAACAAAAGAGAAAGAGAGGAAAAGAGACAGAGCTGATAAATGTGACAGAGATAGGCCAAAGGGAGATTTACAGGGCTACATTGTGCCTATATGCTTAAGACATTACGAGCTGTAATACATTGTGGGAGTGAGTAAACGAGATAAAGAAATTCAAATGCACTCTTATGCCGTCTCTCTCACGCTTTCTTTCCCTCCCCACAAAGTCTTTGGCTACCGGGAGAAAACCTTTGTTTTTTCTCTTATGGAGAGAGAGAGAGAGTTTTAGGGGAAATATCTCTTACTCAGTGAATCCCGATGGAGCCCATATTTTGGGCATCTTTCCCTCGCCCTTATAAATATAATAAAAAAATGTTTTCCCCTTCCACCAGAAGACGGGGACGGGGGGAGAAGAAAACTTTGTCATTTAACAGTTCCCCCCCTCCCCCCAGACATTTTGGGGATGACTCCATGGGATGAGCCAGGAGGATTGGGAAAAGGAGAGAATCCGCTCCACTTGACACAAAACTCAGGCCATATGGAAAGAGCCTCTTCTTTCCGACTTGTTCTTTCCCAAACAATCTTATTTGGGAACTCCAAGAGAGCTGGCGTTACATGCGGAAGAAAAGATCAACGTGCCAAGTGCTCTCTCGCACATAGTTCAATATGGCATCTAAGTTATTGCCAGAAGGTCAGAAGACATTGGGGGAGAGACAAGTGAGTGAGAGAGCGAGAGAGAGACGGAGAGAGAGACAACCAGAGATTTATTTCTCCACTTGATAATTTCTACAAGCTGGTCCATCATCTCCCATAAATCCCACCTCTGGCCTTTCTCTCTCTCTCTCTTTCAGTATCTCTCTCTGTCTCTCTCTCTCTTTCAGTCTCTCTCTCTGTCTCTCTCTCTTCCTTGTCTCTCTGTGAACTCTTCCCCTTTTACGCAATATTACACCATTGGTCCTGAGGGACACGAGTTAATTTTTTCAAACCAAGAGATTTCCCTTCTGCAAAAGACCTGAAGACACAATTCTCACAAAACTGAAAGAGAGCCGAGTTACTGACAAATAGAGAGAGAGACAGTGAGAGAGAGAGAGAGAGAGAGAGAGAAATGAGAGACATCGCTCTCTCCTTCCTTATCAATTGCGCCATTCCTTCCCATTTACATACTTAGATTTCTCACACCAAACCATCCCATTTTTTTATTACATAATTCCCCGTACGTGTTTTTAAATTGCTTATCTTAGTTAATTTTGCATACGTTAAAATTGCTCCAGTTTTCCTTGGCTCTAATACCTATACATATGTATGTACCTAATAAGCTAAACAAGGCTCTCAAGGGAGCTCTTATTTTGTGGTTTAATGTGGGTGGCATTTCAGATGGGAAATCATTTCCTGGACATTTCCCAAAGAGAACCTTGGGATGGTGAGAGAGAGAGAAGGAGAAGGGCGAGATAGGGAGATAAAGAGAGAGAGAGAGAAAGAGAGAGAGACAGAGAGAAAGAGCGAGCGAGAGAGAGAGAGAGAGAGAGAGGAGGTCAGAGAGAGAGAGAGAGGCTTTTTACTTAAACTGATGATTACTACAAACTACTCGGCTCTATTTTTTTCAGAGGCACACGCTAATAAGGGCTAACAACTTTTGCGTGTCTCTCTCTCTTCCCTTCGCTCTCTCTCTTTCTCTCCTCGCCCGTTGTTAGCTCTGGGTCGGCATGGAAGGTCTGGTTATGCATGAGTATTTTGGGCTTATAAAAGGTGAAATGCCTTACGCTTATAGTGGCTAGCCCTGTCAGTTCCATGTGTGATGATATTTCAGACCATAAATCACTTTCGAAGACAGTGCGGTTGTATCATTCAGGCTATTCTCTCTCTTTATCTCGCTCCTCTTTCTCCCTTCTCTCTCTTCTCTCTCCTTTTTCCTCCACGTCTCCGTCTCTCTAGATATCCTTTCTGCAGCTCCCTTTCATTCATTAGATTCCCCTTTCTCGCTCCTTCTCTCTCTCTCTCTCTCTCTCTCTCTCTCTCTCTTTTCTCCCTTAACCCTTTCTCCCCAGCCCAGCACCTCCTTCTGACGTGCGGAGGACCATACAAAATGTATAATTTTTTGCGAGAAAAGAGGAATTTATAACCCATTACTGGACAATGATTGTATATGGAGGGAAATGAGGGATATATAGACGGTATACATACGTTATTAGCGCTTCCCGTCTCTCTCTCTCTCTCTCTCTCTTGCTTTCTCTCTCTCTCTCTCTCTCTCTCTCTTTCTGTCTTCCTCCTCTCCAAGTCGTGGGTATTTCCCCAGTGTTTTTCTCAGGGAACTCCAGCCCTTCCGTGGGGCACCGTGTGTGTGCGGGGGGCTAAATGGATTTTTGGAAAATTGAAAATTTCCATCTGTGTGTGTATTTGTTGGAAGTGCCGGAGAGTGTGTATTTGGGGATAGGTAGGACCGCCTTCCGTTGGGATATGATAATCAAAATAGTAATATGACGGAGACAGTGCTGGGAAGGGAGGGGAAGGAGAGAGCGAGAGAAGAAGAGCGAGACAGAGAGCGAGACAGAGACAGAGAGGTATTCACCAAGAAGGATTAGCCTTGTTGGTCCGTCGTGAAATAAAAGGCTTTTTGACCGAGACGCCTCTACATATGGCCGTCCATTTGTATATGTATGTATACATATGTATAATGTGTGTACATATATGGCTAGTAAAAAGTCTTTTTTGGCGTAGTGCGGCTGTGGCTGTGGTGGGCTCATTGGTTGGAGGAGGGAAGAGGTTCCTTCTATTTCCTTCTATGACCCTTTATACAAGCCATTTGGCAGTTACATAATAAAAGCAGTGGGAGTCCTCTGGGCGTATGTACAACTGTATGTGGATATATCCATATGTATAATAATGTAGGCTAGGATGTAATATGAAAATCAATGGTGAAATCCCTGATGGCGTAAGAAAATATCGGACGTCACGTGCCTCTGCTCTCTGGATTTGGCTGGGAGATTATTCGAGAAGACGAAGAGAGGAGCTTTATCCAGAGGAAATGTGAGTCCAGAGAAGAAAGATGTGTGTTTATATCACAATTTAATTTAATCACCATGCAATTTTCTCTTTAACTCCCATCGCCTCCTCCTCCTTCCTCCGCCCAAAAGCTCACATGGAAGAATAAAAGGGGGGGGGGGAAATTCTTGGATGGTTAAAGACAAGCTCCATCATCATCATTGTCTTGTTTGGTCTCTCTCTCCCTTTTTCTCCCTTTCCCCTCCTCCCCTTTCCATCTGTCATTTATCTCGTCACATTTAATCCCATGAATCCCTAATCGCATTTCTCTCCCATTCACAACAACACGCAAAAGGTTTTTCCTTATTCTTCTCATTCATTTTATACACCTTTTAAGAGAAAGAAATTGGGGAAAAAGCTTTTTTTTCTCTCTCTCTCTCTATTTCTCCTTGGTACATAATGGATTTTTCTTTGTTATTCCTCCAATTCCTGTCCATATGTATTTACTCCATTTTTCCCCCCGTATTTTTCGGAGGGGAATCAGAGAGAAAGTTCGAGAGGAAAAATGTTATTTACTGGAAGCTTTTACGTCAGAATCAGTCAAGGGTGAAAGTTGTTGAGAAAAAGGGAGTATTTTGTTCGTATTTTGTACAGTTTCCATAATGACTTTGACATCATTAGGAACGGGAGGAAAAGGAGTGAGAATGGAGATCGCAATTCTACTTTAATAAAGAGAAAGCCCCTCCGGAGAGAGACTTGTCTAATCATAATAAACAATTGTGCGAGGAAGGAAAGCAAATGTAATTGGTTGGGGAAAGCACATGGGAAAAAAGTGTTGGCGTGGATCAAAATAAAGGTGGAGAAAGCAGACTTACGTAAATGGAATCTATAGACAGAAAAAAAGGGAAGAGTGGGAAGGGGAAGATCACTATCAAGATGAAATTGGTAAAAGAGGCAGGAAGAAAAATAAGCTTTTGGAGTTTCCCCTCGCTCAATAAGTCGATTTCCGCGCCGGAATTGGATTTGTTTTAATTTTAAATAAACTTGTCCAATTCCGCCAAAGATAGCTGGAGAGAGTGACGGTGTGAGGGAAATCATGGGAGATAGATCATTGAGATAGAGCTGGAGAAAGGAGGGCAAGTCTTGGGGAAAAAAGTGAGTGGGAAAGAGCGTGAGTGAGTGAAAGGGAGAGAGAGAGAGAAAGAGATCCTTCCATCAAGTGGAGTGTTGGTTGATTGAACCAGAAAAATTGAGAGAGCGAGACAGATAAAGAGAGACTTTGGAGGGAACAAGAGGAATTTGAGTGGGGGGCAAGGAGAAAGCACTAAATGGGAGACAGACCAACTTTGGAGGAGGCTCTTGTATCAAAAACACTTGACGGGAAGGAAGATAAAGGAGAAGACGAGAGAGAGAGAGAGAGAGAGAGAGAGAGAGAAATGGGCCAAAATAGATGTGGGAAGGGGCGGGGAAATTGGGGACTTGAAGCACTTAAGGGGAACCACCCAAATGTAGTGACAAGACGATGAAGGACGGGGGCGGGAGAGCGTCAAACGAGACGAGAGTGGAGATAGAGAGAGAGAGAGACAGAAGTTTCGCAAGAGATGCAATGGGGTTCCGAAATGTAATGAGAAAAATACAACAAAGAAACGGATGGAAAGGGAAGAGAGACAGAGTGGAGGGAGGACAAAGATAAAAAGCAAAAGGAGGATGATCAAACAAAAGGGAACGAAGAAAAACATCAGGAAAATAAGCAGAGCGAAAAATGGGAAGTACTTAAAAACAAAGCCAAAACGAGGAAGCGAGAGACAGAAAGAAAACTAAAGCGAAAGGAGAGACAGAATTGCAGATAAAACAAAATAAAGGGGGAGAAATAGATATTAAAAAGAATTAGAGTAATATAATATAGAAAGAAGGAGAAATAGACAAGAAAGAGAGAAAGAGGGAGAAATAGAAAAGAATGGAAGAAAAGGGAGAAACAAAAGAGAGAAAAAGGAACCATAAAAAAGGGAGAAAAGGAAAACATATAAAAAAGTACGAAAGAAGGAGAGAAAAGCAAGAAATAACAAGCGAGCGTAGAAATCTCAAGGGAGATAGCCAGAAATAAAAAAAGAGAAGAAATCTCTAGTGAGAAAGAAATAAAAAATAAAGAGAGAGAAGAAATGTCAAGAGAGAAAGAAATAAAAATAAAGAGAGAAAAGTGAGAAGTAAAAAATAAAGAGGGAAAAGTGATAAATAAAGAGAGAAAATCGATAAATAAAGAGAGAAAATCAAGAAGCACAAAAGAAAGAGAAGAAATCTCACGAGGGAAAGAAAGAAAAAGTGGACATTAAAGAGAAAAAGAGGAATGAGCGCAATCTAAACGGAGAAAAGATAAGATACAGACAAAGGAGCAAACGAGATACAGAAAAAAGCGGGAACAGCATAGGGAAAGCATGATACAAAAAATGAAAGAGAAAACAAGAACCGCCAAGAGCACAAAGTGGATAGAAAACCCAGAAAAAAATCGTAAATTCACGGGGAAAAGGAGCGAAAAAACGGAGAGTATAAAAAAAAAGTGGAAGACTTGGGAGTGAAGAAAGGGGAGAGAAAAGGGGATTGTTAGTAGACGAGAGGAAAGGGGAAAAAAGGGAAAGTACTTGTGGTAGACCGGGAGGATTTACCTTTAAAAGGTAATCTTTGTCGGCTTGGAGCATGAGGAGGCGGCTGAGGGGGTGAGGAGGGCCCCAAAAGAAACAACTCTCACCTCTGCCCATGATACGGAGGTGCCTTTTCCCCGGTGTGGGCTCCCTGATCAATAATCCCCGTAATTCCATCAAGAGCTTTACAATGTTATTAAGTGTAAAAGGGAAAGGTGGAGGTGCTAATAAAACTCTACTGCTACTCCTACTCAAGAATAATACTATAGGACAGGATATTACTCTTCATGCCGTGACTCCTCTCCTTCTTTCTCTCTCTTTTCCCTCTTTCTCACTCCGTCTCTCTCTCTCTCTCTCTCTCTCTCTTCCTCCTCCTTTCTCCCTTTCTCCATTTCCTCCTCGCTAAAAGAGTCCTGCCTCTGCCCGTAACCTTCCCCATAAGTCAAAATAGACGAGCTCCCACAACGCACGTAGACCCACATATGCCCATATATAGGAGCGTTATAGGTAGCTGTAGGATCGCCCTTAATAACTACCAGAAAGTCTCCTTCCGTGGACCTCCAAAATTTCCACCCTCCCCCTCCATTATAATTATAATAGGTGTGTAAAAGGTGGATAGTACGTAGGCATGGATGTATACATATGTACATAATACAATGGAGGGATATTCCTACATAATGATACCCCCAACCAGATAGTTTACAATTCCTTAAATTCTACATTCCCCTTAGTTTTTCCACGGAGTCTCCCCCAACTACTCCCATCACCCGACAATCTGACATGATAAATTACCTATAAAACCAATGGTGCATACTGAGCAAAGCTTTCTCTCTCTCTCTTTCTTTCCCTCTCCTTCTCTTTCTCTCTGTATCTCACTGCTCTTGTCTTTATCTCTCATTTATTCTTTATTTTTCGCTTTCCTTTATTATTTATCTTTCTCCTCTCTTTTCTTCTCTTTCTCTCTCTATTTTCCTCTCTTTCTCCTCTCTTTCCTTCTCTTTCTCTCTCTATTTTCCTCTCTTTCTCTCTTTTCTTCTCTCTCTATTTTCGTCTCTTTTCCTTTCTGTTAGTCTCTTTTCCTTTCTGTTAGTCTCTTTTCCTTTCTGTTAGTCTCTTTTCCTTCCTTTTAGTCTCATTTCCTCTTTTGGTCTCTTTTCCTCTTTTGGTCTCTTTTCCTCTTTTAGTCTCTTTTCCTCTTTTAGTCTCATTTACTCTTTTGGTCTCTTTTCCTCTTTTAGTCTCTTTTCCTCTTTTGGTCTCTTTTCCTCTTTTAGTCTCTTTACCTCTTTTGGTCTCTTTTCCTCTTTTGGTCTCTTTTCCTCTTTTAGTCTCTTTTCCTCTTTTAGTCTCTTTTCCTCTTTTAGTCTCTTTTCCTCTTCTAGTCTC
>JAQGBT010007098.1:0-11442 GCA_034698585.1 Disparrhopalites patrizii | reverse complement strand
ATTTTTGTGAAGAAAAGTACGATGTTTTATCGTATGGAGAAATTATGGACGCAAGTGGAGCTTATAATAATAGATAACTAGCATGGCTTTGCATTTTAGAATGATTCTGTGAATTTGGCCCCTATTGTTATTAAATGGACTTTACATGGTTTGTACTTACAATTAGTCGTTGTTATTGTTAGTATGACGCTAATTGGCTGCTTACCTATATGCTGTATCTGTATGTGTTCATTACTACATACTACATTTGTGGCATAAAAGGTGGGAAATTCAAAAATCCCGGGATCCTAGATCCTAGTAGAATAGAAAAAAAAGCGAGCCTAATTATCCAAACAACGAAGTCAACGAAGCAATATTACAAAAGGTAAAAGTATTAAAAAAGCTTATTAAAGTTTAGTTTTGTAGCTTGTCTGGACTGCTGACCTTTTGACCTGCTGTTATTGGGACGACCCTTTGTAAAGTATTTGTTGTCGAAAGTTTGTGCAACTGAAAGTTCGACCTTTTCCCTCCTAAATCCTATACACACAACTCTAACCCCAAGACGAAGCAATATTTAATGGAAAAAAAGTAACTATTATAATAGGTTAGGAAAGTAGGAAGTCACTGTAACTCAAAACTCTCACTCGGACTTTCAGTTACAGATTTAAAGGTCAGTCACGATTTGAAACACTGTGTTTGATAAATCCACAAATTCGTCCGTCAGACATTGAAGGACAAAAAATGTCGCGAAGTTTCCGGTCGGGTGAATCCGGCTCGAATTCCGTCCCATCAAGTAACAATTCCAACACAAATTTCCATTCACATACCTCACAACAGCAGCACATCAGCACCAACAGGGTCAAAGGTCTGTATTTTTAAGACTCTAACTTGGGTCTACAAATTTCAGTAAAAAGTCAAAGGATTTACGTTATTAATTTAACTTTTACGATTTGACAATATTGTCCTTTTTGTTATAAGATGGACCGCTAAATTATGTTGAACTGAAGGATCACTTCAAAAGGCACAATCGTGTGAAGGAATACCAGGGCCATTCTGCGAAAGTCCATTCCGTCGATTGGAGTGCTGATGGTCGCCGTTTAGCGTCGGGATCCTTTGACAAATCCGTGTGTGTCTTTCTTTTGGATGGAACTAAACTTGTAAGTATCTCAATCCGTAAGCACTATTTCAACTTTGGTGAAATGATGTAAATTACATTTATCAGATAACGCACATAAGAGTATCTAGATGCTGCGCCTACAGGTGATAGTTAAGACAGTTTGTTTATACGTTTGCAATGTTGAGGTCAGAGGTCAGTTGAGTTATCAGCCAACATTCTGTTCCTATTAGTTTGGTTCGTATAGAATTTGCAAAACAAATGTACGGACGGACCTGTTAAACAAAAAATAATGCGTCGGAGCGTAAGTACGTAATGGAGCGAGACGTTAAAAAAACTTGTAGCTTTCTGGTTATCCAGTAAGGTCGTGGTCAATTCATTTCGGCAACAGTAGTCATACTGGTGAAAGCGTAGGTAATGCATACTGGAGTAACAGCTGAGACGAAACTGAGACTATTGATTAATTGACTCCTTTCGTGTTAGTTTTGCAGGGAGTAAATTCCTCACCAAAGAATTGACTTCCACCATAGAGTAACGTGTGCTGAAGCGTAAAAGCAAAGTGCAATGGAGAAAGGTAAGCATTCGTAGCAGTCTGAGATTCAGAAATCGCATGATGTGATTACTGAGGCTGTTGTTCTCCAAGAAGGCTTAAATGTTCTCATAATTGTAGTTGAACAGCGGGACTATTAGCTTATGTTATTTAAACAGAATTTTGAAGTAGGTATTTTTGCCGATTCTAGAAGCATTTATGTGGGTAGTAAAACGGATTATTCACAAGCAAGAAAATTACAGTTGGAAGTTTGTTAGGCTTAGTGTTGTAAAAAGAGCAACGTAAAAGTGGAAAAATAGAAAGTAATGTGGTTATTGATGGTTATCGCAGAGGCAAGAGCATGTGTTTCGCGGACACACGGACTCGGTGGATCAGCTTTGCTGGCATGCAACGAACGCAGACTTACTAGGAACTGCGAGTGGAGACAAGACGGTGCGAATTTGGGATGCACGATCGCAAAAGAGCGTTGACTGTATCCCCACGAAGGGTGAGAACATCAACATATCATGGTCACCGGATGGAAACACAATAGCTGTCGGGAACAAGGAAGACCTGATTACTTTTATTGACGTGCGCACCGGGAAGATTTCCCTGGAAGTTCCTTTTAAGTTTGAAGTGAATGAGATATGTTGGGATCCAACGTCCAAGTTATTCTTTCTCACAAACGGAGAGGGTTGCATTTACATCCACAGGTACATTTTGGTTTTTTCTATTGCATACGCTGTAAGTACTTGTGTATTTGTGCCTTGATATAAAATGTGCTAGTATTAGTCAAGCATATATTCAGATATTTCTTAGGGATCAAGCGCTAGTAACTTTTCTACTGCTTGGCCTTTTAATTGCATGGACCACGCAACCGTCTAACCCGGATGACATGACTTTTATTAGATAATTTTGTTTCTTGTGTGGATGCCGTTATTATTACCAGTTACCACTTTCCTTCGGACACGGATTTTTGTCTATACACAGTCGTTCGTTGTTTCTTTTGTGTCACCTTACCCCTCAGTTCTATTGTTTTTGTATTATAGCTTGGAGACATGCACATGCTTACAAATACGTATTCCTGACTAATATATGTATGTATATGCCATATGCACACATTGATAATGTTGAAAATCCTATACGACGTTGGGACACGTTTGTTGACTTTGTTGGTGTTTGGATCAATATTATAATAAGAAACGTTTGCTGGTTTGTGAGCAGTGAGAGACCGTACAATAATATTGTTATGTTATATTATATGTATATATATTATATAAGTATATATACCTCAGTTGGTCACTAAGTCAGTATACGTATTAGAATTGAGATGAGATTTCTCCGCATATACCGTATGCGCGCGTAAAACCCAACCGGCTCTCGCGCTTATAACTTCTCTATAGCAAGGCGTAGACATTTGAGCACCAGCTCGTTGGAATGCTAAGAAATCAAGCTTTCAGAATTGATAAGTATATTTATTCAAAACCTTTCCGTTTAATATTTATACCATGCGAAACGCGTGAAAAAATCATATGTTAAACATATGGGGGTTAACAAATCAAAAAAATTGTATACATTTTAAGTATTTTTATAAATATGTAATAAATATATTTATTATAAATATTAGAATACATATTTGAGTATGGGGAAATAAACCCACGAAGATGTTCCCACGATAACATACAATTTTTGCCAAGGAACGTAAACAATCTACTATTACAGAAACTCTCAAGAGGAAGTCAATATTGTTTTAGTCCAGTGTACTTTTCGGGGAATATTTTTTTAATTACTAATTTCGTATATTTCACAATGACCTTGACAAAACAGCAAAGGAACTGGATAACTAAACTTACTACACGTACTTACATTTACTTACTGTTATTTCTGAAGTGGGAAAGTAAAATTCTCCGGAGTAAAACCTCCAGATAAAAGTTCAATTTTTCGACTCACAAAAAATTTAAACAAAAAGGATGGGTAAAAAACAGAAAGGAAAATAGAAAATTTCATTTAAATTCCGAAAATTTTGAAAAAATTAAAATCGCACTGGAAGAAAATCTTCGAATGTTTACATCTTTATCTTTAGTAATGTAATTCAGGGTATGTTTTTAATTTGTTCAACCCCATATGTTAACATGTGATTTTTTTCACGCGTTTCGCATGCTATAAATATTAAACGGAAATTCTGAAAGCTTGACTTCTTAGCATTCCAACGAGCTAGTGCTCAAATATCTACGCCTTGCTATAGAGAAGTTATAAGCGCGAGAGCCGGTTGGGTTTTACGGCACGCATACGGTATTTACATTGTACTATCCCCACAAACTTTTGTAGTTTCTAATATTTAACCTATTCTATACAGTTCTGCGAAAGCAGCAAAAATATTTTTAATTTATTTATTCACTTCTGTTGTAGTTTGCATATTAATTTTGACGCTCGATATTGTATGCATTATTTTTTCTCTTAGGGAATGTGTCCAAATCCGTTACTGGTTGCGTAATTCACGTTGCTCCTGAGTTTTAATTGTCGCGCTTTTTTATTTTGCAGTTATCCGGACATGCAAGTTCAACAAACACTAAAGGCTCATCCCGCGAATTGTATATGCATTGAATTTCATCCTAAGGGAGACTATTTTGCAGTGGGTTCCGCGGATGCCGTTGTATCCTTATGGGATTTCCACGAATTAGCATGTGTTCGAACGTTCACTAGACTAGATTGGCCTGTGCGGGCAATCAGTTTCAATCACGATGGTTCACTTATAGCGTCTGCATCTGAAGATCACACCATTGATGTTGCCCATGTGGACACGGGCGAACAGGTAAGCATTTTTTTGTGATTAATCTGAACGTATATGAATACTGATCTGGTATTGTTGGAAAACGAGATTTTAATGTATTTTGGTTTTATTTCTTTTACCGTATTCAGGTAGTGGCAATCTCTGTGAGTGCACCAACGTTTACTGTAGCTTTCCATCCCACCAAAAACCTATTGGCGTTCGCTTGTGATGACAAAGAAAAATATGACCCAGATCGGGATATGGGCACACTTAAACTGTATGGGTTACCTAGCGATTGATAATTTTTAGTGTAAACCTTCTTTGTTATGCGTGTTTTTTACTAAGAGTACTAATGGTCATCTGATATCTGCCTCTACGGTAAAGTAAGCGAAGGTTAATTTAATAAAGATAGATTTTCTACATCCGAAATGAAATTTTACCTGTTATTTTGGAAATGACTGGAGCGTACCTCCAGCTACACATTTCACTAGACAAAGCACGTGAACAATGCCGTATGTGCCAACTTTCTAAGCCCTAGCTTCTCCATAATGCCGGTGTGTAAAATAAATAAAAGATTGATAAATACTAAATACGAACATCTTTTGCACCAGATTTTAATTTTAAAGGTGTATTAATTTAAACAAACGTAACAAATCAGTTACACAATCAACCATTCATTTGAAAGCATTATAGGAAAAAACATTTAAAATAGTAATGTTTGCTTTCAGCTGGAAACAATAACTTCCGTTTTGTGGCAACTCGAATTACCTAGGACGTTTTCATATTGTGCAAGCAACTAGTTGCTAAGTTTAAAAGAGTGACATTCCAACCTATGTAAATATTTCTCGTAATGCACTTAATACGCTTTCTTTTATTTGCACTATGTACCTCAAGTCAGTATATTTACAAGCTGACATTTGTGCTTCAAGTACCATTACCAACCATCTGCTAACATTTAAATTTTTATAGTGTTAATAGAAAAACTATTGAACAGATTCCTACGCTATGAGTCCTTGAATTGCTTAGCTTCTAACTTTGAGGATATAATCTCCAAATGTCGCCGAGCTTCGCACTGCGGAAAATTGGCCACATCATAGTACTGAGGAGATATTTTTAACAGCCATTCAGGTTTTATATCTGTCACGGTTCGTATATAGTTTTTCGTTGTAAGAACAAATTCATTGTATAAAACCCATTCTGGTTTGTGGTCTAAGCACGTTGACGGATGGAGCTGAACAGTCTGGTTATCCTTAATTGTCAGGTAATGTCCACTTCTTTCTAAATGTGCAACCTGTTCAAAAGAAAATAAGATCGTCTGAGTATTAATTCACTTCAGTTAAATTTTTTTTAATCTATCATTCCACATACCGTGAAGGACGCATACAACGGTTTGTAATTGATATACATAGAATGGCATTTACCTGCATGAAGAAGCCCGATACAAGAGATTTCCGTATGTTTATATAATATTCCCGGGATGTGAATTCCGTGGATGCTCGTTTTAATCCAAACCGGTCCATAATTCTCGACAACTGCTGGC
Organism: Disparrhopalites patrizii; assembly: GCA_034698585.1. Classification (NCBI taxonomy): domain Eukaryota; kingdom Metazoa; phylum Arthropoda; class Collembola; order Symphypleona; family Sminthuridae; genus Disparrhopalites; species Disparrhopalites patrizii. The sequence continues at coordinate 5,510 of JAQGBT010007098.1, read as the reverse complement.
GAACGTTATCTGCAGACTTTAAGCTACGGTAATTAATGAAATTGTCGTAACACCATTGCGGATCCTCCATATCTGTAAAGACACAAAATAAATTGAATGAAATGCTCAATTAACACCAGAGTCTGTTTTTCATCTGAAAAAGGGACTTACGTTGTTTGAATGCATGATAAACATTTAATAGCGTCAAGTGATCCCCGTCGATATGGGCAAACCGCAACTTCGATTCATCAGCTGCTTTCTTGGCTTCATTGGGACGAACAAAGCACTGCGGCACTAAAAATTGAAAATACGAAAATGGTTTGAAATTGCATAACTTAATGATCATAAATTGCGCAGATACATAAACCATCCGAGAAGTAAAGAAAACAGCTTACCTGATAACATTGCAGTAATTGAAAGTATTTCATTTGAACAATTAAATTCAGTTGAGGCAATTAACAATTTGGAAAGTTGAGGGTCAAGCGGAAATTCTGCCATCATTGCACCTAACTCCGTCAAGTTTCCATCGTCATCCAATGCAGCCAAGTAATTAAGAAGTTCAAGCGCTCTCATCAGTGTTTCCGGTGCAGGGGGGTCCATAAAGTCAAAATGGACCAAGTCGTCAACACCTAGTTTCTTTAAATTCAGCACTACGGATCCCAAATTCGACCGCAAGATTTCCGGGTATGTATTTTCTTGCATTTCCTGCTTAAAGGCCTTCTCAGTGTACAACCTGCAATATATGTACAAATATGAGATTTTTAACCACATTTCGATTGCGGCCATATTGCATTGTACATTGATAAGGTAATAATGTATCAGATCAAAGCTCATTAAAAGGGACGTAAAGCGGTTGGAATTACAGTACAGCACATACCTAAAACACTTTCCCGGTTTTGTTCTTCCAGCACGACCCGCTCTTTGTTGGGCAGATGCTTTGCTTATAGGTGAAACCAAGAGAGATTCCACCCGAATCCTGGGATTGTACACTTTCTGCTTGGCAAATCCCGGATCAATGACGAAAACTACACCGTCAATCGTTAACGATGTTTCTGCGATGTTAGTAGAGACCACAACCTAAAAGTAACAGAATAAATTGATTGACGTGAGCCATTACACTAAAATCACTTGAATTAAAAATATAAAAACTACTAACTGAAATCTAACCTTTCTCCCCACAGCACCATTGGGTTTCTTTGCTGGTGCTTGCTCAAAAATACGCTGCTGCAAGTTAGGCGGAAGTGTGGAATACAGCGGAATGCATTTTAATTCACCGACTTCAGGACCAAGGTTATCAATTTCTCGCTTTATTCTTTTACAAGCTTCTTCAATTTCTTCTTGACCAGTCAAGAACAGTAAAATATCACCTTCCATTTCCTCACACATATGTATTTGGATTACGGTCCGAATGGAGGCCTCCAAGTAATCTCGTTCTGGCTCTGGTGTATAAAATATTTCCACAGGATGTGTTCGGCCCGGAACATTCATTAATGGAGCGTTATCAAAATATTGCTGCAGGAAATAATTTAAGTACATTAAATTCTGCTATGTATGTATACATATATACCAAACACTGAAGCAGTAATTCAGCTCATGGTAGTCCAACAAACGAATAAATTCTTAAATTTAATATTAATACGCCATGACATACCTGAAATTTTCCGGCATCCAGTGTCGCTGACATGATAACCAATTTTAAGTCATTTCTTTGCTTAATCACTTCTTTTAAAACACCCATCAATATGTCAGTAGCTAAAGTTCTTTCGTGAGCTTCATCAAGCAAGATGACCTGGTAAGATTCCATCATTGGATCCGACATTCCTTCCCGAAGTAACATACCGTCTGTCATATACCTGTAATGGCACAATAAAATACAAAAATACATTTGGTAAAGCAACAGTTAGTTTATTTTGAGGAAATATTAATTTCACTTTTCCATGGATGGAAACAACAACATGTAGCAAAACTAATACGCAAATAACGTGGATCGTTCAATGTCATACAACTTACTTAAGAATTGTTTTAGAGCACGAACAATCTTCAAAACGTATGCTGTAGCCAACTTCTTGTCCCAGACTGACATCCATTTCTTCAGAAACACGTTGGGCAACAGACATTGCAGCCACTCTCCTGGGCTGTGTGCATGCTACACCTCTTTTCCCCACAGCTCTAGAGTATTCAACACACCACTGGGGAATTTGAGTTGTCTTTCCGGAACCCGTTTCACCGACCAGTACAATCGACTGGTGCTTCGCCAATAAGTCCATGAATTTATCCTTATACTCCCATACCGGTAGTTGCTTCCTCTTCTTATACAATTCAAAATATCGTGGCGTGTACACCATTCCGGAAAAAGCGTTGATTTGAGCAACTGGCCTAATTGTTGCAGTCTTCACGATTTCATCCATTCGACTGTTGTCATAAATACAAAAATACATACATTTATTAAAAACCCGGCTTCAACCAGTTCAAGTTAACCAACAATATTCAAAATTTAAGGTCGAAGTAGAACAACCCAAATTTTGTACGACAGTGTGGATACACCCACAAATATTTTAGAATTAGAACAGAACTTACGATTTCTTGGAGTTTGTCACAGATTCCGGAACGTCAAGTCGGCGTCTGGACATATTGCTTTCCCCGATCGATGGGCAAATATGATTGAATATTCCTAACACTCACAAAAACAACTTATTTCCGTCACCACTCGCGAAATTTCAGGCCCTCAAATTACAATTACCCAAAGCCCCCACGTAACCCAAAATACCGTCCCAATCACTTGTAAGTTCCTATTTAGCTCCAGGAGCCCCTTTTTTCGACACTACACGAAGCACACTTTTTCACAGACCACCTCCAATTATCAGACCATGAAGATGAACCCTCCCTCAAACCAAATGTAGTTGGTGAATGAAATATTTCAGCAAAAGTGTCGGACCAGGTATCCGTAGCTTAAAAAAATCTTCTTTTCCGTCGTTTTTGGACAACAATTGTTTCCGCTTCGGACTTTGCTATTGAACAATAATAAACCTTGACTGCAAATCAACTCATGGTGGCTTTTTGGCTTCACTGCATGCTATTACTCATTTACTGGGGAATTATTGAGCGCGGAGAGAACACATAGAGAGAGTGCTGAGATGCGGCATAAATTCTCAGAGAAAAACCGTAAAGAGAGGAATGATGGGAAATGGGAAACTTTTGGAAGGAGCACTGACTGACCGACCACGAAGAGGAACAGGAAGGCGGAAAATTCATACACTTTCGCCTTTCCAAGTCTGTCCAACCACAAGCCCAATCGGATTGCTGGGACGAGCTTTTCAAATGTAAAAAAAGGGCTGCAATGTAATGCTCCGTAAACGTCTCTTCTGTAGCCCCGTTTTTCTGCTGAACTGCGCATGCGCGTACACAACGTCGTCTTACAACCTTCCTCCTTTTTTTTTCTCCCTACAAAAAAAAATCCTTCACAGCCTTTAGCCTCTCACTCTGCAATCAATTAGGACCAGCAACAATCATTAAATTCTTTTAAGTAAGTACTTATTTTTATCAAAAGACGATTACCTCCATTTAGTCAATATTCTTACTTCTCCCCAGCAAATCTTTGACAGCGAAAAATAACTCCCAATCTAATATAATCACAGTGATTTCTCCTCCAAATCGTCTTTCTCAACGTTCCCCAAAAGTCTATCCGGATGGGAAAGATAAAGTTCAAATTACAGGTAATTACTTACAAAAATGATACCAGATTTTGAAGAAGAAAATGAAAGAGTTAAAAGTGACGACTGTTGCCCACTAAAGAAGATACCTGTTAGGTCCGAACGATTTTGTAGCTGTTCGCCGTCCCGATGTGTGGGATAAACTGCCAGATTTTATGAAAGATTGACCGGCAAAACGAAAGTGAAAACGTTTTCCCCGTACACAACAACAACAGTTTATCGTGAATAAACAATGTTTTGTAAATCTGTCGTTTTTGCACTAAAACCAGTTGCGTTGCATCGTTGCATGTTATGTTTAATGTTTATACTTCATCTCTCTGCATATTTACAGTGTGGCTTGTGGCTTTACACCAATGGCAAATAACAACGTTTCCTTGTACAGGTATTTACAATAAAATTTAATCCAGAATTGGAGTTAATAACAATGACATTCACGGTTAATTCGCTGTTACATAATAGTACGTTTTTATATGAAAGTTCTTTTCCCATTGTCGTGTTTAGGTGTTTACTGTGGCGTCTTTTTTAACTTAATACGTTCATATGCAATGATGTAAAAGGTATTCTGTCAAAAACGCAGCGACGTAGTTTATGAACTTAAATACAAACGTGCGTTTAATTGACTGGATATACTGGGTATTCTTATTTTGTATACAAAATAGCAATACGTATTTATACGTATTTCTGAGATTTTTATTATGTTGTTGACTTTGTTCATTTTAGCCATTAGCTCAGATTGTTGTCCCCACCCAATCAAGCAGCCAATAGTTAATCGCGCCATCATTAACATTAATTAAAATACTTACACTTTACAGGTGAATTGCTACGAAAAAATTAGCATAAAACGTTGACATATACATATATGAGAACAATTACATCAAAGTCTGGTATATAAGCTTGTTGTTAGTCATAGTAAATTCTAATTTTGTCGTTAGCCAATTCTGGTATGAAGTAGAGTGGGGGCCCACCTGCGCTAATTGTTCGGCCGTGGGAGTATCCTTTGTATAGTAAGGCTACCAGAAATTCTGTGCCGAAATACCCTACTTTTTTATACGTAACATTTTTTAACGATCTTTTGAAGATAGGCACCTGCTGTAGCTGGTTATAGCGTATACGGATTCTTAAATTATTTGATTACTTGACCTAGCTCGGAAATGACTGGAAAAGCGCCAAGACCCGGAAAACAGAATCATACTTGACATGAAAAGTGGCGTACACAAAACGTTCATGTACACCTACGCAATTATTTGTTTGGCAAGATAATAGGCTTTACCTCTCTTGTTCACTTGTGGTCGTCGAGGATGCAGGACACCGTCACAGGACATGATATGGGCACAGGATCTGCTCTCCCAACTATGATAATGCCTCTCAATCATCCATCATTTGCAATTTGCAATTACGTTTTCAATGAGGACGTCTGCCATTTGCCACACATGGAAAATTAACGTTTTAAACTTTACTGCAAAATGCTGTAATGATTATTTCTCCCAAACGTTTCGCTTCTATTCCTCTCAGGATTTACGAAATTAAAACCGCTTGTCAACGCACCTGCTCGGGCAACGTTAAAATTTCTGACCGGTTTTGTTCAGGACCTGACAAACTCACAAACGGTTTAAATAAATGCCCGGAGCGCGGGGACGCAAAGTGTATAACTTTATTACATACATGTGTGTAAGTACACATATTGACATAGGTAAACAATATCAAAGCAAAACCAAAAATTTCGACACGTCTTCACGATTATTTCAATAATAATAATAATAATTGACTTTATTGTCTTCCAGAACATTCACAGTACACAACCAAGTAACAGTGTTAAATTCC
>JAQGBT010007097.1:0-11442 GCA_034698585.1 Disparrhopalites patrizii | reverse complement strand
AGAGAGAGAGAGAGAGAGAGAGGAAGAGAGCGAGAGAGAGAAAAAACTTCTCTGCTCTCTTGTCAAAAGTGTAACCAAAGAGCTGAAGGAAGCTCAAGCCTTCTCCTCACGCTCTCTCTGTGTGCCTCCTTTTAAAGCTCAGACATACAGACATTCTCCCTCACACACACACCAACCCACAGACACACCACACACACACACACACGCACGCACTATTTCTCCTCTCTTGTGATCCAAAAGGAATACCATTCGTTGTTGTGTTTATTGTTATCATTGAACCCTCTCATGAACTATTATTTAGTTGAAAGAAAAAATTAAGAAGAAGATAAAAATTTACTGAAATTATTATACCCGTAAAAAAAAAAACTCTCCAACTCTCAACCCTTTTGGACGGTGTCCCCACGTGAAAAGTTCAACTTTTTCCCTGATTTAAAAATTTCAAAAAATTCGGAAAAACTTTAGTTGTCTTCAAAAAATTTTTTTTTGTGTGTGAATCATCAGTTTAAATGTGAAGTCACAAGAAAATCAGGTGGTTTCCCGGGGATAAAATCATATAAGAGTTATTTGTTGTCCATCTCATTATCTGCTCAGCCCCCCAGGACCACACACTATCAGTTTTATCTGGTGGGAGTTTAAAGGAGAAGTGGTTGATAACAGGAACTGATAATTTACTATCCATTTTACGCAACAACTTACAGCAAACAATTTAGTTGGGAGTAGTTGGAATATTTAAAACTCATTTGTGCTCAAAATGTGAAAAAAACAAACAAAAGAAATCATTGGGTTTAAAGGGGAAATCCTTCGAAATAATATTGGCAATATTGGAAGAGGAGCAAATACATACGGATATTTTCAGGGATTCTTTATATTTTAATTGGATTCTACCTGTGAATTTCTTTTGGAGAAATCCAACACAAATCAGAGGGAAACGGAAGAACTGTGTTTTTTTTTCTGTTTGGCAAACAAGAGGAAATAAAAAAAAATCGTAATAAGCCACCAACGCCGTGTGTGTGTTCTGTGTCGTAATACTTGTTCACCTTTGCCGGTACAATTAATCGAGTCTCAGCCTTCGGAAACGGGGCCTGTGGCGTAATGTTGTAAGATAGGAGTTATAAATAAAAAATATATACTTCTGGAATGTTACAACATTTTCATTGTAACATTAATTCGAAAAAATACGATTCCCTGTACGCTTAATGTGAAGAAGCAACAATTACTGTTCAAAGTCAAAAATAATAATTAAAGCTTCTGCTGCTCAATCAAATCTAGCTAGCAATTTTCGTGTTAATCTTTCTCGACAAAATAGTGTCTTTAGTTTTCTCTCTTCAAAAGAAAAAAGCTCTTGTTCCCACTGAGGAAAGTGTCAAAAGAAATTTTGTGTGAATACAATATTATTGATCTCGTTTTGAAAACAATATTTCTTTTGTATAAATTCCAAAACACAGAAACAAAAAATATAAAAAATCCATTCCCAAAAAAAAACTCTCATGTGCTTCTCCTTTGCTAAATAATAAATGATGATTACAACGGTCGTGATTGCTACTTGCTAAAAAATTTACTCCCGTGCGTGTGTCTTTATCGTCTCTAACCATCTCCGTGCGGATTTGTTGATAAAACCATTTTTAATTATTATTTACAAGCAATTCCAAGTGTTCCAATGCCGAAAAACATCTTGTAAAATAATCCATAATAATCCTAATTGTATAGAAAAAAAGAAGAGAGAGATATTGATTTGTTTTTTCTCTTTTGCGGTGAGATAAACGGAGGAAGAAAAAAATTGCCACAGAAAACGAAGCAAAAGAAGTAAAAAAAAAAAAAAAATGGTCCGTTGCAATAATATTTTACATCAATAATTGCATCCTCTCACGAAATCCTCGTAGTGAAGAGAATCAAATAGAGAAAGAAGAGGAGGGAGAGAGAAACAAAAAATCCATACAAGGACAAGAAAAAGAGGTCTTATGTCAAATACAAAAATCCTGGCCATGTTAAATGGAAAGAATACATTAAATTCACCACAAGAACCAGACCCAGAAGAAACCCTTGTGGCTGTCAAGCAGTAGTCGTTTCTTTTTTTTTTCGAGGAGCAGAAGGAGGAAAGAGAGATTCATCTATAATTTATTACTACTAAACCATATTACTTCTCCAATGTTTCGAGCATGGTGATTCTCCCTCGGCCAAGGCATCTGGACCGGGTCGTGATTTTATGACAAATCGCATTTTTTTTCCTTTGACAACCAGACCAAGATCAAAAGTTTAGGAGGAGGGAATTTCTGAAAAAGAGTGAGAGAAAGGAAGAAGAAACAAAATCAAACCACTGTATACAAAAAAAAACTTTTGATCGTGCCCCTCCAAAAAGGGGAAAAAAAAGGAAGGAAAAGTGTGGTTGAAAGGGATAAGAAGAAGAAGAAGAAGAAGCAGAAGAAAGTGTAACACCAACAACATTCATTGTTGAAACAGAAGGAAATGAGTCAAATCAAGTGTTGGTAGTTCCCCCAAAAGGAAGGGCAAAAGGAAAAAGAGAGAGAAAAACGTAGAGAGAAAGAGAGAGAGATCAGGAGTGAAAAGAAGAAGACCGAGACGGAGAAGGTCTTGGAAGAAATAATAAAAAAAAATATATTCCGTTTCTTCCTCATTTTCTTCTCTCGCCCCCTTTTTTCTCCCCTCCTGAGCAAGAAAGGGAAAAAAACACTCTCACTCTCTTTGGATCAACTTTGTATACCAAGCACTGCCACTCTCAAGTGTAGGGAGAGAGAGCGAGAGAGAGAGAGAGACAAGAGTCTCTCCTATATATCTCTCAAGAAACTTTTCCCTTCGACTCACTCCCACAGACCAGAGTGACTTGCTACAACTCTCGTGCTAGTATTGAAAAACTGGAAAAACTTACTACTATACGCTTGCTGCATTATCAAGACAATTGTAAGACAGGGAGAGAGAGAAGCACAAGGCAACGCCGGCACCTCTTCACACATTCTTCTTCCTTCATCCGTACGACTACAACGAGTTGCTTGAGGAAAAATCCACTACCGCAAACGACCAACGGAGAAGGAAAGAGAGAGAGAGAGAAGAGAGAGAAGAAAAATTGGGAGAGTGAGAGAAAAAAAAAAGGATTTCCCCCTCACTGTTTTTCTCCCATATACCAACCTATACTTGAAGGTAGGAAGTGATAAAGGGATTAAAAATAAATCCTCACATCCGAACACGACCCCATAAATTAGGTGATAGATGGACACGAAAAAAAACGTGCAAAAATCAAAATTATTGGAGAAAAAAAATTTCAAATTGTATTTGGAGGAAAATATTTAAGGGGGGAAATAACATGGGGAATTAGGGGAGAAATTAGAAGAAAAGGTGGGAATTTGATGGGAAAAATCAATTTGGAACATCTTTTGGGAGGAATCGTGCCGGAAGAAAGTTGGTCCAAAATACGTTGAAAAGGAAACTACCGGCAAAGTTGAAGAGAAGCCTCCGGGAATGTGGGGAAGAAACGTGTGAAAAATAAGCAAATCAACATTCACAGATATCCCCGGAAAATCAACGTGCTGAAATACCCAGACATAATCAACGTGCAGAAATATTCAAGAATTATCAACTTGCAAAAATATTCAAAGGAATCACAGTGGAGAAATATTCAAAAATTTAATAACAGTGGAAAAATATTGGAAAATAAATGTGGGGAAATATTGGGAATTAAAGGTGGAAAAATATTCAAAAATAATCTGTGGAAATCTATAGATAATAAAGGTGGAATAAAAAAAAATAGAAATAACATGGATAAATATTTGGAATAAACAAAACGGGGGAAAAAAATTTTTTTTGGGGGGGGGGGAAATAACAAAACAAGTGAATGGGAGGAAGAACTACTTGGGGCATTTAATTAATCCCTTGATATAAAAAGAAAAAAATAATAATAATTTGACGGAATAAAACATATAAAAATATATTTATTTCCATGTTATTAACTTGTGGTGATCAAAGTTCATTTCACTGCCCTGCATTCTCACCTTCGTCCTCATTGCCTTCGTCCCCGGCATTGACATCTACTCCATTATCTTCCTTATTTTCCTCCTCAGAGCTATTCCCACCGTCGACATCCCTCCGATTTCCCCTCTCTTCTTTCGGAATCCCGATCAAAGAGGAGGCGGACGAAGGGGCGGAGAAAGACGAGGGAATTGAAGAAGAAGAAGGATTAGAAAAAGGATCAGGAGACACTCAAGTGGGAGGAGAAGGGACAGAGGAAATCATTCATTATTTGCCATCATCTCGGCCAAAATTAAAGCTCGAGTTATTGGACGTGACAATGGACATTCTACCAAGTGTGGGCATTCTCTATGAATTGCAAGCCATTCATGATACTGGATATTTACTATCACAAGCGTCACCCGAAGACTGCTGGCACCAGGTAAAAGCATCCTTCACTTTTTATTTTTATTCCTATTAGAGTATTTTTCATACTTTACATTTTTTATCAAGTCATAATCTCCACAATTTTTTTTTTACAATAATTCAATTCGTCCATCCATCTTCTTCCTAGTTTTTTTTAAAGTAGATATGTATACAGATGAGGGGGAAGGGCATAAAGGGTTAGGAAAACAAATGTTTTCAATCCTTTCCACCAACTGTCCCCTAGGCAAATGTGGGATAATCATTATTATGTAATCATAATCACCATTTAAAATGCTAAATTGTAAGAGAGCTTTTGACAGCTTTTAAAACGTACTGATTCCTTCGGTGAAATATATGTGTATATAAATATTTATTTCCCCCATTAAAACACATTTGAAGAAGCACCTTTTTGTCAAATTTTATTCACTTTCCGTCTTTACGAATCCAGGAATGTCCAAGAGTTTGTACAGTCCTTTACTTTAGTCCGACTTGATATGTATATATGGCGAAAGTCGTATGTAGGATATGTATGTATATAGACATATGAAAAGATCAAAATACGGAAAAATGTCAGATTTGATCTTTGTACTAATGTTCAAATAGGCATTGGGGGGAAGGGGAAAAATAAATCTCCGTTCAAATGGTTGCCCCACATTGCTCAGGCATGACTATGTGGTGCACATTTCAAAATAAATTATCATCTGGTTGACAAGTGACAATTGTCACAAATACTTGCATCTCTCTCTCTCTCTTTCCGTATCTCTCTGTATCTCTCTTTGTACTTTTAACCACTGTACTGGACATGTATGTAACAATGCCTTGTGTTCTATGACGCCTTCATATGTATCAGGGTCTTTCCCTACCACCCGTAGTTCTGATGACTACTGTCACATTTACCCCTGTAAATACATATGTATATACACACACACTATATGAAACATATAAAGAACCAATGTACGTGCGTAGGTCCACATCCGCCCCATGATGTACACAGTAGTAATAATAATGAAAAAAAAACAGCTTTTGGCCAATCATGTGTGAGGAGATAAATGACAAGTGAGAAAAGTGCCCGGTTATTATTTAACCGCTCAACCTCCATTACATGGTCAGTTCGGTTTAATATATTTCAGTTGGGAAGGATGATAAGAAAAAAATGGGGAAAAATACTCCTTTTATGCCATTTTTTTTTTTGCACAAAAGAAACCCCATTGTATCTCTGACAATTCAATGGTTCACTGTACTCTCACCCCTTTCTTTCCTCCTTTTGTATCCCCGAAGATGTGATTTCTTTACGGAGACAAAAAAAAAAGAAGAAGAAAAAAAAAAATCTCCGCAACTTCGTCAATAATGTGTGTGGTGAAATCTTTTATGGGGCGAATCGCCGATGATTACATTTTTTGAAGGTATAGGGGAAAAATAGTAGTAGAAACCCCATAGAAAAAGGTGCCTCCTTCCTCAATTGGGGTGAGTGTCCAGTAATGCAAATATTTTTAGGGATAAGTACTACTAGAAGCCCGCAGAATATGCAATTGCCAGTTTCGCTCTTGTTATATTCCCGTATGATGAATAATAAAAATACGAGTGCATTATTACTCATCATCCTTTCTTTTTTGTAGTAACAAAGCTGTCCATCATAATTACCCCCGTGAATGACTCCCAGGCAGGGAACGTTTATTTTGTACCACAAAAAAAGAGGTTTGTAGTCGTACTTTAAGGGCTACTTTACTCATGATTCAGTTACGAGGGAAATGAGGAAAAGATAATTCCCCTCCCCCCTCAATTTTTCCACATTACTTGGAATTGTACTCCTTGCATGTATTGATGTGTAATCGTCATTAAAACTAAATGTGATTAATCCCTTTTCAATGTTTGTGTGCCGGAAAATTTTCCTTTTATTTTTTTTTTTTTGCTTCTCCAACGCAACAAACATGGAATCGAGGATGACATCAAAAATAAAATTTAAAGGGAGAGTGTGGGGGGGGGGAGAAAAAATATAAAGAATTAATGATAATAATAAACTTGTTTTTCATATGAATCAGTCAAGGGGATGAGTCTTTGTCAAGGTACATAATCAAATGTGTGTGTATACATAAAAAGGCAGAGAGGGAAGTACAATTACTACTAGTACTGCTACTACTACTACTCCCACTACAAATCACCAGTGTGTCACAACTATTTTACTACTGTACAATGGTAGCATTTGTGAATAAACACAAAGAATGCACCCACAAAAAAAAAAAAGATGCATCAGTCGAAGGCTACTACTTATTATTATTTTCTTTTTTTTTCTGGGGAGGAAAGATACCTAAGTTTCCATCTCTCTCTCTCTCTCTGTGAGTCTTTTCATTCTCATTGAGAGGAAAGAGAGACCTCGAGGATGAAGAAGTAGGTTTTATCAGTGTATGTTTATGTAATAATAAATACATACATATGTATACGTTACAAGCCTTTTTTTATATCATTATGTTTACCTTTAACAATGCAGTCATAATGGGGATGAGTCATGCGCTTCTCTCTCTCTCTCATTCTTTCTCTCTTTGGCAACTCGTTCCACTCTCAACTATGGTGGAAACATGATTAAATATGCATGACTCAGTCTCATTCTCCAATTGTATTTTTTTTCCTGCTCCTCTTTTTTTTTCTTATCTAATATATACCCACTTTTACTCAAATGGTACTCCTTACCTTTAAAAAAAGGGGTAATTATCATTGTTACACAGAGACAAAACATGGGCATAGAGAGACATACCGAGGGAAGAAAATAAACTGTTTTTTTTTCACAAAATAAAAACAAAAAGTTGATCCAGTTCAAAAAGAAAAAAGAAAACAAAAACACACGCACAGAAAGATGGAACAAGGGAAAAGTCATATTTGGGAGAAAAAATAAATAAAAACAAAGATTTGACTGTCAAAAAAGTCGTTTTCTCTCTATTACTCACACGCACAAATCAAATTAATTAAGATTGTAGAAGGGAACAAAGGGGAATTGAATAGGAGAGAGAAAAAGGGAGCACTTTTTTTTTGTACATTAATAAATAAACGTTGGATTTACTTTGCCATTTCTTAACCACGTCCATACGTTTACATGTTCCTGTTTTTTCCTATGAATCAGCGCTCAGGGCAAAACGGACAGTAGCAAAATATGTAGGGGCAATATGTAAGAGCAATATGTATTTAAGGTATAGGTACTCATTATATTTTATCATTTCACCTCTTCCTATTACAACATATTGCCTGACTTTTCATTCTATCCCCATTTGATACCTGTTCATTTCGTGTATTAGTAGTAGTCATTCAGGGGGGAAATGTCCTTATAAGAGAATAGAAAAAGAGGATGAGCATACTCAAAAAAAAAAAAAAGTGCAACATTGCGTGGATGTCAAAGGATAAATAGAATGAAAAAAAAAAAAGAACCACGGCTTTTCGAAACTTTTTTTTTCTGTCATTAGACTCTCACATGCATGTTTATTACCGTATTACTAGTATTACTACTGGGCAGAGGATCGGCCAGAAATAGAACAAATGGGGAGAAAGAGAGTTTTATATATTTTTTATATGCATATGTGCATGTAAGAATGATAATAATAATTGATAGGATGCCCACAAGAAGGTTATCTATATGGGTCTTTACGTTATTAGTGTGTCTCCGCGTGATAACCAGGGAAAAAAACTCATAACTGACTCTGCTCAGAGATAAAGTTTACTATAAAGGCGTTTCACTATAAGGCATTTATTTCTATACGTTTATATCTAATTAGTATTCATGTGATTTTCCCCTACAATTTCTTCTTCTTGTAGTTATTTTTTGTTATTTTATTTTTATTTATTTAATATGATTACCGTCATGATTACTATTACTATTTCAATATTTCGTCCAAGGTTCAATTCTCATTCATTTTTTTCTCCCTTTTACAAAAACAAGACAAAAAATGTATTACATGAGATATATTAGGAGGATATAGACCGTGAACCTTTCTATGAATATTATGTATTTTTTTATGACAGGGTATAATATGACAGAGGGAGCAAATGGTAATAACAATAAATACATTTATGTAAAGCAAAATCCCTACATAAGAGGGTAAGCACCAGCTATTTGGATGGGGATAATGGACAGCGATTTAATAAGCGATGTTGACAGGAGATGTGCGGTAACCTTTGTGGGCTCTCTTTTTTTTTCCTTTCCAATCTACTTTGCAGTATTTTGCTTTTCTTTTTTTTTCCCTGCTAGACGGAAAAGTGTAGATTATTGGGGGAAATGAAATAATTGGTTTGGATGGTAAAAAAAAATGCACCAAATGAGAGTAATCAATGTCCCGTCAAAAATAGGAGAGGACACGGGATGTCATTGATTGGGATTGGGGCCGGTGAGACCAAAAAGAGAAAAATGGAGGCAATTGTGTCTATTTAGTAAGGGGAAAAAATTAATTTTAATTGTTATGACTCTGTATACTCCAAAAAAACAAATTTAGTCTGGTCAAAGCTGACCATTTATTTTTATAACATTTTTTCTTCCATTGGCTGACTCTGCGTCAATTGCGTCGAACTCTTCCTTGTCGTTGCCTCATCCTTTTTTTTATGTTTTTCTCATCTTATATTTCCCCATTTTGTGCTCCTTCTTTTTCGAATTTCCATCGCCTCTCCTCCGTCCTAGATACATTGGAATTAAATGGCTGGAAAAAGCTGGGGAAAAAGGGAAATTGACGGGAGGAATTTATTGCAATTTATGAAATACTACTACTACTACCATTTGTCTCCTTGGGGCTTTGGAGGTTGCTGGAAAAAAAAAAGTTGCTGGAAGGAATGGGAAAGGAAGAAAAGCTCCATGGTTACGGGTTCCTGTATGTATATATGTACATATATGTACGTGCACATGTGTACACTGTATAAGTATGTATACACACTGGAAGTGTAAGAGGCAGAGATGAAGCTGGAGGAAGGAATGAGGAGTCTGGAGAGGAGAGAGCTGGAGAAAGATGGAGAGGGAAAGCTGAAGAAAAAAAAAATATGGAAGAGGTAGAGGAAGGATAAAAAATTAATAATAGAAAAAATTCGGACTACACCACTGATCCCAATTGCGTAGGGTATATATACTAAAAAAAGGTAAAATGCAGGGGAATTTTCCCATTTATATACATACATGTAATTTTTTTTGCCAAAGAATTATTTTTCCCTCTCTCATTGTACCATATTTTTTCCCAGAGATTTCTTCTTATTCCCCCACCCCACATGAATTTAGCCTAAAGCAGTCCATGAAGAAAAAATTGTTCAATTTCCTGTCCTTCCATCTTTTTCGAGGTTCTTGTTTTTTTTTTTTTTTTGCAAAAGGAAAGAGAGAAAAACAAGGAGGGAGAGAAAAAGTTGAAAAAAATGAGAGAAAGGCTTGTATGTGTATACATGCAACATACAATGAGGGTAAATTTCACATGAGAAGGACTAACAACTCTGCAGATTCTATTGATTTTCCCTTTTTGTAGGGAAAAAAACAGGAGAGAGAGTATGTAGTAATAGGAAGAGGGGGAAAGGCACAAAGAGAGGGAAAGAGGGGGGAAAAATTGGGGAAGGAACTAAAAATAGGGTAGGAATATTATTTGGTAGTCCTGCTACGCCTAGGAACTTCTGCAAAATACTGGCTGAGTACACGTGAATGTGTGTCTGTATACATATGTACACACATAGGAAACAAATTATCCTTTATTAGGTCCTGCCGTACAGTGGAACGATTTTCAAAAAAGGGGGAAAAAAATCCCCGTATTTTATCTCTCTTCCTCCCTATCCGTCTCTTCGTCTCCACTCACTCACTCGCCAAAATTGGGGAAGGAGGCGTCCCCGGGCAAAAAAAAAAACATTTTTTTTTTCAACATACACCACTGACTAACATGGTTTGAATTTTCCCGTCGCATGTAATTTGAACATAATCAAAATGTACGTACACATCCATACATGTGTGCATATCTGAAATGTACACCACGGCTATATATAGGACCGGCTAGCTATTTTTTTTACCATTTATTCTTAACAACCACACCACTTCCTCTCCATTCTTTGGCCGATTCAAAAAATACATACATATATCATATAATATGTACACATACATACGTAAGCGCATATGACGGCAGCCGGTTCGGAGGCCAAGTCACTGACTCCAATCATTGTATATGGTAAATACGCCTTATTTTCTTTTACCCCCCCCCTTTTACCTTTTCCATACAGGTTCTGGAGGGAAATTGGTATCATTTCCATAAAATTATGATTCCAGGGTGCAACGAATTCAGTGAGCGAGGCAGGGTAGAGAGAGAGAGCGATAGAGACAGCGATAGAAAGAGAGGCAGAAAGAGAGCAATATGTACTCATAGGCGAAAGAAATACAGGGGAGACCGACTGAGTCACAGAAAGTGGTAAAAAGGAGAACCAGAGAGAGAACTAGGACGAGAGACAGGGAGAAAGACAGGTAGATACAGATATGTAAAGGAAAAGAGAAAAAGACGTCGAGAGAGAAAGACAGACAGGCGGCGAGAAATAGCCAGCGTGAGAGACACAGAAATGTAGCGAGAGAGCAACACAAACGCAGGAAGAGACAAAGAGAAAGCCAGAGAGAGACAAACAGAAAATTAGTGGCAAAATAGTTGGAGAAAGAGCAAATTCGAGAGAGGCACAAAAAATAGAGAGAGACAGAGAAAAGCAGAAATAGAGAGTAGCAGGGAGGAAAGTAGAGAGACAGAAAATTGAGAAACAGCGACAAAAGTAGCGAGAGACATAGAAAAAAGTAGAGAGAAACAGAGAGAAAAGTAGAGAGAAACAGAGAGAAAAGTAGAGAGAAATAGAGAGAAAAGTAGAGAGAAACAGAGAGAAAAGTAGGGAGAAACAGAGAAAAGTAGAGAGAAACACAGAGAGAAGTAGAGAGAAACAGAGAGAAGAGTAGAGACAAACAGAGAGAAAAGTAGAGAGAAATAGAGAGAAAAGTAGAGAGAAACACAGAGAGAAGTAGAGAGAAACAGAGAGAAAAGTAGAGAGAAATAGAGAGAAAAGTAGAGAGAAACAGAGAGAAAAGTAGGGAGA
>JAQGBT010007096.1:0-11443 GCA_034698585.1 Disparrhopalites patrizii | reverse complement strand
TAAATTCGAATTAAAATACTTTTCTGACAAAAATACGGATACTAATTCCGATTAAAATACTGAAAAATATGAATATATTCCGATTTGAATTCGAATACCGATTCGGATGTCATACCTTGATAAAAAACGCATGATTTCGTAGTAATTAAGGGAATAACTTATTATTTGGGAAAAAATTGGGAGTAATTAAATATTTTAGTCATTACTTAAATATTAGTAATTAACCTATCTGTGTAAAACGCCCATCCTCAAATTGTTCGGCGACAACACTAGACCTTTTAAATTGTCCCTAAGCTAGTGGTGGTACCAAGATCTACTACAAATCATTTGTAAAGTTCTCTGAATACAAATGGCAAGAATACAAGATTTTAAAACATTCTTTAATTTACCACTGCAAGTCCAGATTCGTCGTAGGACAGTAGGAAGTTGCAGGGCCTGGACAGCTCCCGAGGTTGACGCCAGTCCGCCAGCCGGCTCAGGAATCCCAACACAGAGCCTTTGGCGGGATGAACAAATATTGAGATTACAATTAAGGCACTCACAAATCCCAAGGAAACATTCTGTAAAGGCAGTAATAATCTCATTTTTTTTATTCCAAATAATTTCCTTTCACTGGCGGAAATTTTTGTACAATTTTTGTATCTCCTCCTTCAAACGGTCCAGGGAGACTGGGAAATTACAGGACTCACACTATTCATTACTGCTCTGCTCCTGCTCTAACCACAATAGTGCATAGCAAGTCTTGCATACCTTTACGTATTATAGAGAAGAGTGGAAGACAACAATTACGTCCTTTACTTGGGGCTTTTTACACAACAGTGTAAAAACGGTTTTCCCACCGTGCCTTCTTTAAGTTGATTTTGAAACCAGTTTTCGTCCTTATTGAACTCCATGAACACAACGACAACAACACAATCACAACAACTGGAGAAATCGGACAAAAAAAGGTTCCAATTTCCTTGGAATCATAACGTGACCTTCAACCGTGACGTCACATTCCCTTTGTATGCATGTGCATATTATATTGTATTTCTGACACTGATTATCTCCCGTTTGCAGTGGAAGCAACATTTCCCTTTGAAAGCAATGCGTCACGCACGCGACCTTTTAGCCGTCTGCCTACAAAGACTGGGCTGGAATAATTTCTAGTAAAATATTTTATTTTTACACTGCAACGAAGACGACAATGAGCGCATGTACATTTGTTCTACATGCTTGAGCTATTATTTTGTATAGGTATTCCTTGGTCACACCTTTCAGTAATAATAATAGTAGTGGGTGAAAACCCGCGAGGCCTTAAATCTAAGAAATAAATATTAATAATTAGCGATACGCGTGGGCATACCTGACCTCGACTGTGTCGACGTTTCAGCAAATCATCGATTATTATGCATATGTCATATGTAGATAACATTATTCCCAGTTAATTCGTGTCATTATCGCTTTTACCCGCATTTGTTATCCATATTAATTGACGGGATACGGGTCTATTCCCACGCCTCGGGACACTCATTGGAGTTCCAACGCTATAGGCATGAGCCTTGGATGCAAACATGTCCATATGCTTGAGTAACTTTCTATAATGTAGATAAAGCTGTGCAACTGTGCAAGAATTTAAGAAATCTCCATTAGATTAGGACCTGCGGACGCTAAATCGGGAAACAATCAATCCTATATTTCCGAAGGACGAAGAATATTGAGAAATTAATCAATCCTTATTTCACCGCCGCACCTACAACCTCTTTTTTCTGTCTAGGTTAGAGTGTCTTCAATGATGATGTCCCGTGAGAAACACGGGATTTATTGCTATTAAAAACATTTACGAATCGTTAAATCTTCTGCTACAGTCTGCAACAGTTGCATATATATATAATAATATAATATAATGCGGGCTACCGCCTGCATTATATTCCGTATAATTACAATGCTGGAGGACTTCCATTTGAGGTGGACGGTGGAAAGGGTAGGAAATTCTGGTTTGGGATCAACACCGGCCTATCTCTCCTTTACAGCCTTTACGTCTTCCTTCGGGCAGTCCAAGGATTATGGGATAGGAGTTACTCTCTGGAGACAAAGGTCACCCGGCTCTTCCTCATGATGGTCTACCATTTTAACAGCTCCAACAAGCTCTTCCTTCTCCACAATCACCGGGCTGTGCACCATTTTTTGAATTCCTTCCTGGACGCCACGCGCGGAATGACGTGTATTTCCACTTTTCAATTTAAATTCAAACATTGAGACTATTTTATATGGAATCGTGATGGCAATTTGCAATGATCCGATCTGTTTCAAAGATTTTGGTTTGATTTTTTTCAAAGCCGGAATCGAATCCAAGTGCGCAATTTGGTCCAATTCATATGAAGCAAATAAAACGATTCAATTCCATCTCATTGACTCCAATCATTAATCAAACCATTCAAAAAACTGATTTTATTGGGTCTTTTTTCACTTTTAGTAGATTTCAAGCACATATAATGCAGATCAATTGTTTGCCGTTTCAAATAAACGTTGATATTACATTTACTGCATTATTTTTATGGTTAATTAACCTGCTTCGGGAGAATATCTGAAAGTTTCATATTAATTAAAGGATGGAATGAATGGAATTTCAAATTTTTATGGCCCGATTTTCTACTTCAATCCAATTATTTGATTCGACTCACGTTTTTGAATCGAATCTTTCCAAGTAAATGAACTGAATCGAATCTTGCATCAAAAATCGGGATTCAGAATCGAATCGTTGCCATTTACCTCTGGAATGGAGAGTAAAACCTGAGTAAATTATTTAAACAGATGATCCTGGAAGAATGTCCGACTTTGAGGAGCGCAACCAAAATCCATTTTTGTACTAATTAATGCATTGAAAATTAAAAAAAACAACTTATGGGCGCTTTTTAAATGATAGTTTTACAAAAAAAATAATTCTAAAATTTTTGTCTATGCGTGCGCCATGTTGCGGAAACGAAATTATGAACCTTTTGGAGGCATTTGTCAAACATCATAATTTAATGATTTTTTCAAAGCAAAAACCATTCAAAAAAGCTTTTAACGAATTAATCATTAAGTCTCTACAAACACTTTCAATAAAATCTTGGCCCCTAGATGCAGAATCAAACATTGATTTAAAAAGAAATTTTCATTTTTGAATTCGGCGCGGGAAAATTGCCCTAACTTGGTCAATTCTCATTCGGTCTGAATGGTGATTTTTTTAGTTGGTCAAAAATAAAATTCTGCTTAGAAAACACTCTTATTCCGTTTTGCACGGTTGTGGGAACGTAAAGATTTTGTCCCTGAAAGCAAAATCAAAATATCGATTTTGTCGAAAATTTGGAATTATAAACGCGTTTTGAAAAAACCGCCATTACTTAGCTAATCTTGGTCCTATCGAGATGAAATTTGTTTCCTAGAATCGCAATAAAATTCTACATGGAAAACTTACATGTACTACGCTGTAGTATGCCCGCTTCATAAAGATTAGGGGGTATATAATGCTTCTTGCTACCCAGTACACATATGGCCTCAATGACTTCTGGAGAGAGCAAAATCGAGGAATTTTTAACAAACAAAAATTTTGTCTCCAGTCCCAGTCGGGTGGAAAATATAATAATAAAGTCAATTGTTACAAAGTTACAACTATAATATTATTATTATTATAATTTATAATACTGGAAACAAAGTGTACACAGATGATTACTTCCATTTTTCTGACAATGACTGCATATTGTTTATTGTCCGACTCTCCTGCTCATCCGATGGATAGTACACAAAATAAGGTTGAGCTTTAAATGATTCTATTATTTATGACCATGCAGAAGAAGACCAACAAGGCCACAAGGATCACAACTGATATCACGGTAATTGCCAGTTCCACATATATGGCTGGATAAAGAGTCCCAAGGAGCTTTTGGTACTTGCGTAGAAACTCTTTGCTACTATCAATACCCAAGCCACCATCAATCTGATAAAAATGGCCTTTCGTTCCTAGTACTGTATCCGTGTTATGTCTTCGAGCAGGGTCAAATATAAGGTCAACTGCTAGTTCAAATCCTTGCACAATATATCCATGATCCCCGATCACTATTATGGCAACAGTACCAACTGCGGCGAATGAGTAAACCAGGCTGCCAATGATTAGTCCTAGAATGGATGTGCACTGTGATAGAAAAAAAGGTTATTTTAATTTAATCAATCACACGTTCCACATGGAAATTGCGGGAACAAAATCATTCTTTGATCCGCACTCCACAATGAATCTTCAAAGAGGGACTTCCAGAACCGACAGCACACAAACCCAAGATGGGTTTGAAGACATATTTTCTCTAGGAGCTCGTAGGCTCAACTGAGAAAGTGATGCACCTTACATTTAGTGTGATGATTGATGATGTAATGCTAAGGATAGACTCACCGGTAGTAAGATCAAAACCAGAGCAGCCAGCCCTCCAAGGATATGAATCACGCAAACGGCATAGCCGAGTGAGAACATGGTTTCAAATTTAGTATGGTACACCCCACAGGCCATGAGGCATCTGGTCTTTGTATTGAGCCCATCATACTTGCCTATACAAAGTTTATTATATTCTACAAGTTCCCCACGATAGTTCCGACTGTAACATCCTCGTTGGTTTTCGTCGCAGATAAAATGCATGTGACCGGGCGTGTTCTGACACATCCTGTGAAGATCCTCTCTGCTCTGCCTGCGCGGATCCAGGCTTAAAAGCGTCCCCATCAGAAAGCAAGGGGCGATCTGAACAAAAAACATACACTTTAATACTGAACGCACTCGTTATTTCATGTAAAGCAAAAATTATATGTGCATAAATACTACACATCAAACTGAGCCAGCTAACCCTTTTGCTTTTTTTTTGTGTTCCACATCTTTTAGTTATAATACAGAGATTGTATACAACTACAATAGGCTGGTTACAGAAGGACAAGCGAGACTTACAAGGCCAAGCAAGATGGTTACAGCAGCCACGACAGCAAAAATAATTCCTATTGGATGCTGGTAAAGGGCCCACCGCCCGCCTTTTCCTCTCGGTCCTCCACGTCGAAAACAGGCCAGGAGTCCACCGCCTTTCCTTTGCCTGGAGGACTGCTGAGCCTCCCGTTCACTCTCGTTGGTGATGACGGTGGTCGTGACATGACCCCCGGCTATTTTCCGATGCGTCACGCTCTTCGTTTGCTTATGCTTAGTATTATCCTTGTCCACGGACACGTCCGAGGACGACGAGTCCTGGGCCTCCACGTCCTTCTGCTTTTTCCCACTCTTGCTCTTGCCCATCTTGGCCAAAATCTGGTTCACAAAAGTCACATTAGTCACCAATCATCAATATAAATACTGAGTACAAATACATTACATCTCACATTACCACTAGGGTCTGGGCGTCTGGGTAACTATAACTAGGGTAATAATAATAACTGCCATCGCCGTATACTGGTTAGGTTGAAAGAAACAAGAAGTAGAGAGGGAGATCGTGAGAGAAAAAATTTACATATAATGGGCGCGATGCTAAATTCAGTAACCACTTCAAAATCTAGCAACTAATCTAGCAACGTCCAGGCTAGCAACGTCCAGTAACTCCTATGTTAAGCACAATTGCTGTCGTGGTCAAATTTGATCTAGTCCAAAAATTACTGTAGAAATCTAGACAAAAACCGAATTTAACAACGCGGCCAATATATGAGAGGCTCGTCGTCCAATAAGTAAAGGGGTTGGCGTGTTGGCGAGTCTTTCTGAGCGGATAGCGGATCGACAAGGATCGACAAGGGAACAAAATCTAAATTCAGAATACATTAGACATTACACATGTACGTATAATGCACATATATCTATCAATCATCATGTTTCATGTACGTATGAAAAAATGGCAACAGTAATAGTAATCATCAGTAATCATAAATTGCTGTGATTTAGAACAGTGCAGCAGTGATTAATACAGCCGTTACAGGTTACATCTTGGTAGCCTTGGTTACCAAGGCAATACTATAAAACCAAATACCTAATAAACCATTTAAACTATAAAACATAATTATATATGCAATATACTATAAAACTATAAAATATATTCTCTCGGTATAAAATCGGTCCCTGTCGGTTCGGTAGTCTCGGTTTTACTTCTCTATTAATTTTAGTTGTTGAAAAGTAGAATTGTACAGTAATTACATTCGTATAATCACTAATCACTCACACTCACCCGTAAACACAATGAAATAACTACGTGTATGCACCAATGGTTTAGATTTTAGATTTATAGATGACCGGTGGATAGGTGGATTGATAGCTGCAGATGTTCAGATTTTAGATTTACGAATTACGTTGACTAATGACTATGGAGAGATTGTGAATTGTGAATAATCCGCACTCCACAACTCCACACACACATATTTGGTTACATTCACATAATTCGAGCAGTATGACATGAGGTGATATGTGATCAGTGATCACGTCAAAATTTCAAACAACACTGATAAATTCCAATTTTGTGAGATGAATCTCACTTCGTCACTTCTCACTTCCCTCCTCTGCAGTCTGCAGTCTGCACCTCTGCACCCGCAATTCACTAATTTGCATTTTCAATTGGGCGCTCCTCCGGGGCGTCCGGCCAGTGAATGTCGAATCAAAATGCTCAAAACGAGAAATGACATGAGCATGTTCGAAATGCACTATTGCACCTTCACTAAATTCAATTGTAAATTCTACTATATATATGCATACATACATATATTATAGGTATACTCTAGAATCAGCCTGCGAAGGTTCAAATAGCCGCTTATAGATCTATCAATAGCTCATTACTTTACTTTAATTACTGTGTGCAAATTTTTCTTTGATGGGCGGATCCCTTAAGAATGGAGCTCGGCTGACCAATCCCAGTACTTCATATGAACTATGAACAATGAACAATGAACACGATGATGTCGTAAAACCTTCGTAGCTTTGTACCTGCGCGTATATCGTATAATATAATTTCCAACCGGGGAAAATTAATGTTTTCTTTCTGATTCTGATTACGATCCGCGTGTCCGCAGCCTGTCAAAATGCACCAAGTCCCAACTCATTCATTATCGTTCAAGTGCCTTGTCGTATACTGAAAGTTTAAAGTCAAATAGATACGGCGATACGGCAGCTTCGAGTAATCATTTTATATAAATAGTATGTAGTTTTGTAATTATTCGTCCGCAACAATAACCCCTTTTTGTCCTATAAGTATGTATGAGGTTACGTTGAGAAAATAATTTCCACATACGAGCAACTAGCTCGTTGGAATGCTAGCAAGTCAAGCTTTCAGATTTGATAAGTATTTTGATTCCAAACCCTTCCGTTTAAAAACTATGGGACGTGAAGCGCCACCAAGCGAATGTCATGCATTGTATATAAAAACAAAAAAAAACTGCAATTCTTCATGGTCATTACAATTCTGATATGATTTTGTATTTGTGCACACGAACAATGAATAACTGATTCATGAATACTAAATTCAGACGTGGACTGACTAATGCCAGCTGCGGGAAATAATTCCAGCGGCGCCTCTAAATCAGCTGGAGCTTCTTCAGAATGGACTGAATTCCCTGAACGACATCACTGTCCTCGGAATCGGCATTCGAATTCAAATCGGAATTGTATTCATATTTTTCAGTATTTTAATCGGAATCAGTATCCATATTGTTGTCAGAAAAATATTTTAATTGGAATTTATAATTACAAATACATACATTCGAAATTCAAATTCGTATTCAAAAGACATTTGGATTCCGATACTTTATTGGTATTCGAAAATTCCTTCATCGTGTTGCTTATTCCTGCCTTCGGGCAAGTTTTTTTTTGGCAGGATCAAGGTAATGTAACGATGATTTTTTCAATTGTCAATAATATAATAATTTCGTCCGTAAAAGCATCGATTTTCACAAAATCAGATTTGTGGAATCAATTTATAATTTTGTCTATTGATTTTGCGTTTATTTTAAGCAACAAATTATGCCAGATTGCGTTAAAAATAATTTTTTTTAAATATTCGAAAAGTATTTAAATAGGTATACGTATTTTTGAATACTTGAATAAAATTGTCGGGTATTTGAGACTCTCGGAGTGGCGGAAATCCCTCTAGAGATGAAAGTGAATCGTCTGTACTACATGTGGATCTACGTCATCTACGATCTCACCACTTGTAATGCATTCCTCGTCCTCTCCAACTACCACGCCTTGCACCACTTCCTCAACGGCTTCCTCGCCGCCACCCAGCGCATGTCAAGTACTCTCCAAACTACAATTGTTATACAATAATGGTTTCTTATTTGTACTCGCAGTGCAAATAAGGTACAATATGAATATATCGCTAATTCTGATGGATGAATACTAGATTCAGACGGGTGTCAGCAGCCATAAATAATTCCAGCGGTGCCTCCAAATCAGCTGGAGCGCGTGTGGCGGGGGAAAAGAGCTTGAGGAAGACCTTGATTGGTGGCTTGTTTTTCTGGGCTTTTAATTCGACTGCGAAAGGGCTGAAAGCGATGGCTAAGCCGGGGGACGTTGAATTTCTCATCTCACTCCTTGGATCGCCGGGCAAGAAGATCCCACTCATTCTCAGACTTCCCTATGGACTATACTCCAAGTTCACATCCTCTCCTTTCTAATCTTTAACTTGGCTTTCCAAGCTTTCATTGTGATCTTCTACGCGTTTTCCTTACTTCCGGTGCTCCGGCAAATGAGGTATTTACATAGATGCTAAGAAGGTGAAGCGGTACTTCCGACGCGGTTGGAAAGTGGAAGAGATGTTTTTGAATGTCTGTCCGTGTACGTCCGATGGACGATGGACGATGGACGATGCAGGATTTGAGAAACCAATTTTGATCTACTGTCTGCATATAATATTGTTTTTCCTAAAAATAGACTTGACCCGCAACAGGCATTAAAGAAGTGGAACTCAAACCGGGGCTCTGCATTCTTGGACGATGATGCCGGGCCCTTGTTGGTTCCTCAAGTATCGGCGCTCTTGCCGAGTCGTTAACATCTGCGTGGGCAATTTCTTATACGCAGACAAAAGCCTTGTTCTCACCGTTATTTCCATTGTGATAATTCATACGACAAATCTCATATTAGCACACCAATAAATTCCTGTTCTTTTGCCGTATTTTGATTTCTCTCAGAGGGCGTCAATTCATGTAAAATGGAAAATCTACTGGTACTATCCCTCATTTTGCCTGAGTACGTTAAAATATATTCGGATTTGTTCCGAATTTATTACTTTTTAAAGGCAGAGAAGTCTTTGAAAATGAATGTTATACTAATACAGTTATTCTTTTTTTCTTGTATTCTCGTGCAATGGGTGGAAACCCAGAGGGCCTTAAATTTACCAATAAATATCATAAATAATTTCTGTAAAATCAAATTAGAGTTTCCCAGAGAGAAAAACAAGACGACATCAGGAAAGTTAATGGAAGACAAACATGGTGAGTCAATAGGAATTGGCAATCGGATTAGAAGCACAAGTTGATTCTTTAAGCTCGAGAAATCCATTCCCCGCTGGGATATCTGTAATCTGTAGCTTGCTTATAATTAAACGATGGATATTTGAGCATACTTTTCCGAGTGATTGATCAAAGCCGTTTCTAATAAACTTCATGCTTCTACCTTAAGAAAGACCAACGTTTCGTCGTCAACCGTCAATTTTGTCCACTCTAGTTTATATGTCTGTGTGTTTACTCTTTAATTCTTTCTTAAGGTGTAAACATGAAGTAGGAATGGCTGTGATTAATCACTCGGAAAGGTGCTCAAATATTCACCGTTTAATTATAAACAAACAACAACAGACATCCGGGCAGGGAATGGATTTCTCAGGGGACCTGTACGCCTGAGCTGAAAGAATCAACTAGGGCTTCTGGTTCCACTGGCAATTCCTATTGATTCACCATGACTTTATAGCAACCGTGGCTTACTTCAAGCAACTCAACCTGACCTCCTATTTTTCTTATTGAGAGTACGAAAACAGAAAGACCAATGCCTGGCCAACACGAACCGTGCATTATGCGCAACATTTTTGCTTGAGAACGAACCAAACAAACAAGTCCAGGAAGTCCAGGATATAGACACAAATCATTACCGGTCAGAACAAATGCTGAATTAGCCACATATTTCTAAGCTCTGGCAAATCTCTCATCCCCTCAAATTGTTATAAACAGATATTCTTTAAGTGATTCATTAACAAGCCGACGGAGATATTAATATGCCGACGGAGAAATCACTGGCCTTCCTCGGCCGTGTGTTTAACATGGGCTATCGTTTCCGTCATATTCCTTACACCTACCAAAAGCGCAAAAGGAGAGACGGAGGGCCATTTCAAGTGGACGGCAGGAGGAGGACCAAATTTTGGTTGGGTTTCAACGCCACTTTTTCCGTTTTCTACGGGATTTACTTCCTTTTTCGGATATTTGAGACTGTCGGCGGGAAGGAAATCCCACTGAAGATGAAGGTCACTCGTTTATTTTATGTGTGGGTCTACAATGTGACCACTTGCAATTTATTCCTGCTCCTCTCCAACTACCAGGAAAATTCAGGAAATCCAGGCTTCCGGAAAATTTTGATGGGCGGGTTGTTTTACTGGGCTTTTATTTCCGTCGTGAAAGGGTTGAAGGCGATGGCGAAGCCGGGGGACGTTGAATTTATCATCTCACTCATTGCTTCCGCGGAGAATAAGCTCTCACTGGCGATCAGGATTCCGAATGGGCTTTTTCAGGCTCACGCACTCTCCTTTCTCATCTTCAACATGACTTTCCAAGGCTTCGTCGTCCTCTTCTGCGTCTTTTCCCAGCTTCCGGTTCTCCAACAAATGAGGTAGATACGTATATGCACACCAATAATACATATGTACATATGTATTATGTATTGCTCTTACAGAAATTAGGTTTCCATGTGCGTGCAAAACCATATTATTTTCAGCAGAGATTTAATCCGGTTTATGCAAATCTAGGGAAACGCAGCAATTTTGTGGATCTTAATGTGATAAATTTGATAAGCGGTATATGATAAATAAACGGTAAATCTGAATGTGCAAATTAAGCCTTGAGAAACCCAATTTTTACGCGGATGTTTTTACTAAAACTCTACAGACTTTATCCAGGAGGGTCCAATAATTGGAAGTTCAGCTCGGACTTCGCAGAAAGTATCTACGGAAAACAACAGGAAATCTTCGTTCTTCAAAGTCACTTGGACGCCCTCTACAAGTATTGGCCGCTGTGCTTCGAGCTCTGCACTCTGCCCTTGGCAATCGTCCGCCTGTCCATGGCCGTCATATTTCGCAGTCGAGTCTATTTCATTACAGCATCACTCGCACATTTCATTACAGCATCAATGTTAGTGGTCTTCCTCCGGAAAATCTCGGAGGTTCACGAGGCGTCCCTGGAGGCTCAACGATCTTGGAGGACGATGTCCGGCCCTGATTGGTTCCTC
>JAQGBT010007095.1:0-11445 GCA_034698585.1 Disparrhopalites patrizii | reverse complement strand
GAAAAAAATCTAAAACGACTGAAAAAAATCTAAAACGTCTGAAAACAGTCTAAAACGTCTGAAAAAAATCTAAAACGACTGGAAAAACAATCTAAAACGTCTGAAAAAAATCTAAAACGACTGGAAAAACAATCTGAAACGTCTGAAAAAGAATCTACGTCAAATGCAAATTGACGGTCTTGAGTGGCAAAGACGTGAGGTATCTCTTGGACGGCAAGAGACTAGCATGATTGGTTGGATGTTCTAAAGCAACTCGGTAGCAAGGGTGAGGATGATGGTGGTGATGATGACCATGATGATGATGTTGGTGGTGGTGATGGTAAAAGGAATGTGAAGACACCCCCACCTTCCTCCTCCTCACCGTGGAAGATTTATTGTCCTTACTGCGGGTGGATGAGGGAGGTTCGGACTGGGATGGAGTCGTAAGGCCGGTAAAATGCTCATGAAAGGAGGCTGAGTCCCCACGTGCCTCTGATTGAGGTTCAAAATTCGGTTCTGGATCTGAGGTGGGGCTAGAAGAATCATCATTGAGATGACTTTTGTCAGTACCACCACATTCGGGGTATTCCTCTACTACGTGCTCCTCATCATGAGTGTGTGGGTGTGAAGGACGGTTGAGAGCCTCCCGGGGACCTCCCGGGGGACTCTCACCAGAGGGATACCATGCAAGTGTGCTTCTCTCCCCTTTACTCCTCCTACTACGGGGGGTTTCAGTGTCAGGGGGAATGAATACGAAAGCGTGAGGTGCGGGAGGAGCCTCCATGGAGTCATCCTCATCATCATCCTCCTTACTGCCTAAATACAACAATGGACTACGAATCTCCCCACTATCTCTACCGCCATTACTGGCCACTCGTGCCTTCCGACTACTACGGGTGCCCTTCCCGCTACGACCACTACTTCTCTCCGTGCCCAGGAGACGCTCAAAAGGGATTTGTGAGGTGTTGAGCTTGTGAATATCATAGAATGAAGAGGACAGCTTACTGTAGGTATGAGCCTGACTGTTACTACTAACTTGACCCTTATTCTCTCCCGGTGACCTTGGAGCTCCTCCCGGACTGGCTATGGATGGGGAGGAGGATGATGAGGAGGATAAAGCATGGTGACATCCCGGATCAAGTGTTTTCGTACGAACACATGTACTGGCTGTGGGAGGACTGTTGGAGTAAGAATTGAGACGGGCATTTGGTCTGATTTTGCCGTTAGAACTCATTTCTCCTCCTCCTCGTACGACACTGACAGGCGGTGTCCTTCTCCTCATGATGTCACTCCCTAGAGTTAAGGATTGGGACCGGCACCGGCTCTTTGGGGGGTGATCAGGAGGGAAGTTAGGAGTCTCATTAGCCGGGAAACGACTCTTGTTGTGGCTGTTGTTGTAATTCGTCTGCCCCTCCTCTAATTTCTTGGATGGAGGAGGACCCACATTTGTGACATCCACGCTGGAGGAGGAGGAGGAGATGGTCCTCTCCTCCATCTTCCTCCTCTCTGACTCCCTCCCTTCTGGGTCCGTTCCTCCAGGATGAGTGGCTGAATGACTCAAATCTACCGTGTGGGGATTGATGAGGGAACTTTTCATTAGGGGACTGAGCAATGTGTCACCCGGACGTAAGTTTGGCATGGGAGGACAGGAGGAGGGGGAGGTGGAGGAGGAGAAGGAGGAGGTAGATGGAGGAGATGTATCTATTCCATGACTACTACTACTACTATTCTGGAGGTTAAACTGATTAATATTGCTCGGAAGTTTCTCCTTGTGATTACCGTAATAATGGTTGGCATTCGGAGCTGGGAAATATGAGGAGGTGCTATTGGGCGAGTATTTCTTGCTACCTTTAATATTACCCTTCCTCGGCTTATTCTCGGGGGTGTCCTGGATCGGATTTGGCGATTTGGGGACCCCGCTAGTAGTCCAGGCTGGATTTCTGGCAAGTATGGACTCACTGATATTGTTATTATTATTAGTAGTAGTACAACTATTTTTTCGTACTATACTTGGAATGGCAGTTTGGTTATAGTTATTATTATTATTAATTTTCCCCTGTTCATGAGTTATGACTTTAGCACTGGGATTCGTTTGGGAAGATTGCCGTTTGGTTTTGTTCCCCCCTTCACCTCCGGAGGGAGAGGGTGAGTTCATCATCTGAGGGGTGGCAGTGACGGTATTTGGCAAGGATGATGAGGTTGTCAAAATCTCGGAGTCGCCATTGTCATTGTTGCTGCTGCTACTATTATTGTTACTATCATTCTCAGGGTCCTTATTACGATTATAGATTGTGGAAGTGAGGAGGCCCTCCTTGGCTCGGAGCTTCTGAACTAAATCCATGAAGGTCAAGCCATTGGTCATGCCAGGATGGGCGTCTTGGGAGGCCTTGAGCAACTTTATCCCTCCGGGGGAAGATCGCTTCGCATTGTACTTGCTTATCAGACTATATACGTACACATACACGGATTTTTACATCAGACATTTATTTGGTTTGAATATCACGCACATTCACCTTCTCACATGGAAGTAAAAAAAAAACATGTTTTATTCTGGGGAGAAAGTAAGGATAGCTGTAACTGTGATCAGATTTCGTTCAATACAAAGAACAACGTGATGAGTACACTTTTTTCAAGGGGGAAGATACGGGGGAAAAAAAGGATGTAGAAAGCCATTTCAAAAGTAAAGTTATAAGATGGAAACGTACCTGGGCCAATCCACATCCCGAGAGAGTTTCTTTCCATGAACGACCAAATCTATTCCATTAAAAGGCAGGGGCATGGTCGTTAGCGTCTGCTTGTAAATTAGCTCAAAAAAGCCAGTGTCTGCATTTTTGTCCTCCCGCCGGTCCACAATGACTATGAATGTAATGGAGGGGGTAAAAAAAAGAAAAACTTTTTTTAAAAGGGAGAATAAGGAAGAGATGCATGATAATGAGGATTGTATGCGGAAACGAAAACGGGACCAGTAAAAAAAATACAAGGACAATGGCTCGTGTGAAATAGGTTGATGTGTTACTTAGATAATGTGCTCATCAAACTCTTGCTTAAGTGTAAAAAAGAAGTGTGTAATTACATGCACACATGTGTATATGTCCATATATCTACACATATGAGTGTAAAAAAGTAGGATCTTCTACCTTTAATGCAATCTTCCAGACATTGAGCACACATGCGAGCCGTGACACTGGTACTGGGAGACATACAGGGACAAGAATTTATTTCAATCAACCACGGCCGCATATCTTCGGACAACATGAAGTCGGCTCCATAAAGCTCAAAGCAATTTTTCCGAACGTCAGCCGTTTCTTGGGAAGAAAGGAGAACACCCAAAATTCCTTGCTTCATCCCGGGGTAAATTAAACTGTCCCATAAATCCATTTTACCCAGCGTTCTGGGACCAAGGGAAAGCACCGTCACGAGACCATCACATTGGTTGGGTCATAAGTAGTAATGAAAGAGAGAAATAAAGAGAAAAGAAGATGAGAAATATCTGGCCATGATCAGCATTTTTAACATTGCGCAGCAAAGCTCCTTTTTTTTGTCGGATAAATTCGTTGGCACTTATTATGAAGAGCTAGCGCCTGCTGTAATTGCCCTTGATTTCCGCAAATGCATTTAACATATTATATACATAGGTATACACATCACCCATGGATTTATGATTCCAAGTCATGGATGATTTTTACACCAACATTTATTCTGAATCATACGGCAAAAAGGGGGATATTTTTGGCTGGTTATTACACTTTCTCGGAGTCATTGCAAACCGTATTCAGTCGCCTCCGCATGGCAGTTCTTACAGCATAGCCTTTCTATTGGATATTTTATTCCGTTATACAATTTATTTGGAAAATCTTAATTTTCTTGCGAATCTCGACAATTATTTCATCAGCTTTAAATCTCTAGCCCAGTTTTACTGCTGGCAGATTTTTTTACGACTTCAAATCTCAACGAAAATTAATGGCCAGGACCGTTAATTTATAAACAGATAATTCAGAATATGTTTATTCCCAATTACAGAACTTGTTTCGAATTTAAAAAACAGGTCAAAAAGGGAGAATGTGCGTAAGGTCTTTGATTATAATTATTTTTTTATTATGTACGGCTTCCAGCAGAATGAGTAAATCTGTGTCTTATACATTGCTTGGTAGACTATACTTCATATTAGTGCATATTACTTGTAAAATAGCATCTATTTAATTCCACAGAAATGTACACTAGATCCGCTATAAAATGTACTATTTGTAGCCCAATTTTTTCTTGGCTAAAGCCTTGACATCCTAGATTCAGAGGGGGTGAAGTCCCTAATTGACAACCCGTGCGTATGTATACGAGTGTATGCATTAATGGAAATGCGGGCGTAGTGAGCGGGAGGCCGGATATATATTATATACATTCATATATCCACGTCCTTATATATATAAACATATTTATGTACATAATAGGAAATAGAAGGGAGAAGAATTACTTCAAGTAAGCTTGGAATGTGTAGCAATCCCACATGTTTTCATCAGGTAGGGCTGTATCTCGGGATTCCGCATTCTGGTAACGACACTGGACGGCATTATTGCACAAATGAATACTCTCATGGAAGTCATCCAAACTGAAAGGCTTTGTACAGAAGCGGATGTAGCTCTCCCTTGACGCCGAGCCATCCGGAGAGATGGAAAGCGAGCGAGAGAGAGAGAGAGATGGAGAGACATAAAAAGGACGAGGGAAAGAGATGGAAAGAGAGAGAGCAAGGGAAAGAGGCAGAGACGGGAAAAGAGGAAAGAATTATGAATTATTAATGCTTTCCTGGACACTGACTGATACATACTAACTAATCGATGACTCTCTTGATTTATGCAGTGGTGATGACTCCAGAATGTGGCTGAGAGTCGCGGGGTACAGGAAATGGTATTGACCAAAAAAAAAAAGGAAGAGATACAATATAAAAGTAGAGGACAAGGTCAAGGAAGACATAGTGTAAGTGATAAAAAAAATCTGTTTTTTGCTCCCTTCTTGGGAAAAGTAAGAAAAATGGGAGTAGGACACTTACTTATAAAACCATACCGTCAGAGGACTCCAGTCTGCCACGATAAACCATTGCCGAATGTCAAATTTAGTCTTGTAGATGAGCAGAGGTCTCTCAATGTACTTCTGAACCACCCAATTCGCCTCCCGACAATTACTTTGATTCATCAAATCCAGGATTTTGTCCAATTGATTCAAAATTATTATGCCTTTCCCCCGAGATCGAGCTCCTGGTTTACAAATCCATATATTTGTCGTCCCGTCAATTTGGATTTGGGGCCAAAAGGGAGCCATTCGTTGCAAGGCCTTCTTCGCCGCTTCGTACTTCAACTTGAACCAATATCCGACAGTTATTAATCGGGCCAAGATATAGCGTTTGTGTAGTTTGGGTCATACATAAAGACTGCCGTGGGCCAGGTAGGTTTCTATTCGGTTTTTTGTGTTTCACCTTGCTTTTTGAATTATTTGATTTGTTTTTATAAATGAATTCAACACCGATCTGAATCTGAACCGAATTGAACAGAATAAAAATATTATTTCAGAATTGACATTACTATGCGTAATCGCAAATTCGGACAGGTAGAAGCAGTTTATACGTATGTAAGGATAGGATATAAGACCAAAGGGCTTTAATTTGTGGGCACCCTGGAGCCCGACTGCTCCAGGGAAAATCAGAAACGAATTCAGGGAAAATGAACGTATCATGATCAAAACAGGGGAGTTAAGAATTGACGTTTCTCTCTACCACACTAATTTGCAAAGGAATTACTTTTCTGTCTCTTTTGCCTAATGGACTTGAACCGCTTTGGAAATATACCCTTCATGTGTTCAAAGTGAGGTAGACACCACTTTTTTAAATATATTCATGAGTCGATATGGGATTACCATTAATAAATAATTAAACGTAGTGCCAATTTAACATGTTAATACAAACAAACCTTTCTAAAAAAAACTGCTTTCGGCAAAATTTTCAAAAACAATTCTGCTCCAAATTAGATTCTTGTTTAGTTATTATCGGAAAGTATTTACACAAAATGCCTGAACTCAATCACTATAAACTGATTAATGTTAGCTAATTAGGTGAAATTTGTTATGCTACATAGATCTGGAACAAAATCATGTTTTCCAACAAAACGAAGTATATCTGGCGAGCACGGTCAGTCTTTATATGTGACCCCATTCATACTCCAAAATGATTTTAGACCTTCAAGTAAGCACCTTAATACACACAAACAATATGGGGGAAAGGAAAAAATATGGAAAAAACTACGGGTAGCGGTTGATTTAATTACCTTGGCAGAATCATGAATATCACTAGGAGCAAGTTTGCATTTGAGGATGACGACGCTAGTGTACTGACTCAAAAATACATCCCAATGTTGTCCCATAAAAGCTGGGGGCATGAGCCAATCAATGTCCTCGTGTCGTCGCATCCGAACGTAGTTGTGGACTTGACGAACGGCAAAGTCCACAGCGAGGGACACGACCCGACTTGCCGGGTCCATGACCCCCGCCTCGCCCTCAGCTTCAAAGGCATTCACCACCCATTTCAAGAGGCCCATGCAAGCGGACAATCGGTAGTCATCAATGAAAGACATCTTCTCCTCGTCAATGCACAGGCGGTAGCAACGGGGAAAGAACGTGTCCGACACTCCCGACTCACTGAACCAGTGCATGTTTTGGAGGCAGGCTGCGATGCCCACCTTCATGGAGGAATTTGTAAATGAAGACAAATGTTAGGGACACAAGAGAGAGGTAAAGACATTGGAAATCTCTAGGTGAGCTCCCATGAATGGATGTAAATGTATTTAAAAGTTGAGGTGTCAACCAACAGACCTTGGTAGTGAAAAAAGCTTTGGGGAACCGATTCACAATTTGCTCTTTGTGAAGGCCTCGCCAGTTAATATTGTCTCTTCGAACAAGCCACATGAAATCTGCTGGATAATCCCGTAAGACTCTATTCATCCAAGCTTGATCCGTCTCATCTTCAAATCCTCGATTATCAAAGTCTGCACATGTTATACACACCCAAAAGATCATGGAGTTATACGCTGGAATAAGCCATGCTTTAACCACTTCATAGCTTCAACAGAAGAATAAGTTTCTTTGTTTTTCAGTTTGTTTCTTTGCTCATCTCTCTCTCTCCAAATCTTACATTGTAGATCCTTCTCCTCAGGCTTGCCTCTTTCCCTCCAAGTTTATTGCATTCTCTCTCTTGCTTTCTTTTTTCCACCAACTTATTTTGTTTGTCTCTCATATGCTTTCTCTTTCCCAAATCTCCGTATTACGCTTTTTTCTCGTTTATACTGCTGTCTCTCTCTCTCTCTTTGTTACTTAATTTTACTCTCTTATGCTTTCTCTTACTTTCTCTCTATTTGTTACTTCATTTTGCTCTCGTATGCTTTGTCTTACTTTCTCTCTCTTTGTTACTCAATTTTGTCTTCTGTTTTGTTCTCTTGCTTTCTCTCTCTTTGTCACTTAATTTTGCTCTCTTATGCTTTCTCTTACTTTCTCTCTCTTTGTTACTTAATTTTGCTCTCTGATGTCTCCTCTTGCTTTCTCTCTCTTTGTTACTTAATTTTGCTCTCTGATGTCTCCTCTTGCTTTCTCTCTCTTTGTTACTTAATTTTGCTCTCTTATGCTTTCTCTTCCTTCCTCCTCCTTACGATTTGCTTATCAATTGCTTTCTCCGTTTGTTTCTTAATTTTTTTCTCTTGTTTCTCCTTTGCATTTTGTTCTTCTCTTTTATCTTTTCTGCATTCTATTACTCTCTCCCTTTCTTGGTGAATTTAGTCTCTTTTTGGCTTTCTTTTCTCCCTAACTCTCTGGCCTGGTGTTTTTGAATTTCTTGGATTCCCTCTCTAATATTTTCTCCTCGATCTTTCTCTTTCACTTTCTCATTTTCATTTCCTTCTTGTTTCTTGATTTCCCTCTCTCTGGCTGAAATTTTCTTTATTTTGTCGATTTTTCATTTTATTTATCTGTTTGTCTCTATTTTCATTACTTTCTGTTTCTCGCTCTTGGTTGATTTTGTCTCTCTTCTCTGCCTTCCTTGCTTTTTCCTTCTCGCTTCCTCTTTGATTCTGTTTGTGTATCACCGTTCCTCTTCTATTCCATTCTCTTTTTCTCTCACTTATTTTGCTTATGTCTCACTTCCTTTATTTGTCAATCGGCCTCTCTGGCTCTTCTTTTATTTTCTTTGTTTTCTGTCGTCCCTCCTAGTTTTTCTTCCTTTCAGTCCCATTATTTGTTCTCACTTACTACCACATTTGCTCTTTTCCTTTCGCACACTGTCTATTGCTTCATCTCACACTTGGTACGCTTTCATCTTTTGTCCAATCTCCTACTTCTCCTCACATGTTTTTGGACCACTTACTCACCCGCTTCCTTTAATTCGGCTTTTTCTGTGTTTATCAATGTCTCTTGCTCTCGTTACGTTTCCGCTTGCTGTCCCTGTCTGTCTTTATCCTTTTAACACTCCCGCTCTTACTTTACACTTCACGCATTTTACGTACTTGCTCATCCCTTTGTGTACACTTTGTATTTGTACAAAGTACATACATATGAAGGTTTTTTTCTCTCGCTCTCTCTGTCTTTCTCTCACTTCATCTTTTTAAGACACATCCTACTTTACAGTTTACTTGTTATCTCCCGCGAAAGTCATGTCTTTAGTTGTGCGGACACATTTCTCGTGTAACTCAAAACAATTCTATCATGTGTAAAAAAAGAGGATTAGAGAGGATCAGATTTTGTGAAAGAAAACACTTGGATGCTACATAGAAGAACAAAGACTTTTTTTTACTTCGATTGATTTTATCAAGGCGTATCGTAGACACTGACACACACACATGGGAAAGTTTTTTCTCTCTACTATCCTACTTCTACACATATACATACGTACACAAGGAAAGTTTTTTGTTTTTGAGGTCAGACAAGCAGAA
The DNA here is from genome assembly GCA_034698585.1 of Disparrhopalites patrizii. Classification (NCBI taxonomy): domain Eukaryota; kingdom Metazoa; phylum Arthropoda; class Collembola; order Symphypleona; family Sminthuridae; genus Disparrhopalites; species Disparrhopalites patrizii. The sequence goes on along the minus strand of JAQGBT010007095.1, from coordinate 2,509 downwards.
AGTTTTTTTTCTTCTTCTTGCGTTTCTTACTCCACTCTCTCCGTCTCACCCTAATAATAATAAGTTTTCCCATTTTTCCATAGTGTCAGTATACGTTGTCACTTCCAAGGGGAAAAAATCATCTCCATCTTTCTTTTTCTCCCTCTTGTCCATCACGTAATCCGTTTTTTAGCTAATAATAATGGCAAAAAGGGGGAAGTAAGAATTTTGCACGTACTATTCTTTGCTTATACTGTTGATGAAATTGTCACTTTTTTTATACTGTTTGCCATTTTGGTGATCCTTGATACTCTCAAGTCGACCCGTACTACCATCCACCAAAGGAATGTTTGTATTTTTGCGACTTTTTTTTATGACAGGAAATTGCCGAGCTATTTTTAAACCTTTTACGAGAGGTTAATGCCTCACTTTTTTGTTTTTTTTATTAATAGCAGCATATGTACTAAAGCTTTTAGCGGAGATGGGCACCGCGGAACGTACGGAGGAAAAATTGGAATTTTATTTTCATGTATGATTTATTTTATTGCCCGCACGATAACGGCCACGGATGGATACATATATGGGTATATGTATACGGCTATTCCCAACCTCCTAATGCTCCCTCCTTTTTTTTTACTCGTCGTAGTAAGGAGAAACAAAAGAGAAAGAAGGAGGGCAAACCCACTCTTAATTGCTACCCAATACGCTTCACACCTGGAATCATTTGCCACGGAAGAATACAATTTATTATAGTAAACAATTACAAGTATAATTTACCTTTCACCATCCAATAATAATAACGTGGAAAAGTCATGATATTGTATGGACTCATATTGTACTTGTTAATCTTCTCACAAAAATCGTCCATACAATAATACTTCTATAGAATGAACTCAACAGGTAGAGCTATGGAGAAAGTGAAAGAGAGAGAGAGAGAAAGAATGGGAGAAAGGGAAAATAAAAGGAATGGTAGTTTGCCACCCATTATTATTATTATTACTACTACCTCCACTATTACTGTATTCCCTCCCGTCTTCGTATTTTCCAGCAAATCAATTTATCAAAGGCATCTGCTACCTTCCCACTACTCTTTGCCGCCCTTCATTGACAGGAAACAACCAGGACGTGGGTGTGCGAATGTATATATGAATGATACAGAAGCAAAAGAAGGTAAGTCCATATTTAGGAAAATTGAGATTTTTTCTCATTAAAACATTCCCGTACAACTTGGCTTTGCATGGTGACAATCACTTCGAACAGAAGCTGTCGGAAGCAATTTGTTCAGACAAATTCAAAAATCAAAGTCTTCCATAAATACATATATATACGCTTCAGCACACGCAGCAGTATTTTCGTTCTACTGTAAAAATTTTTCTTTGGACTTAACCCTTTTTGCTTCTTGTGGGGCTCATGTGCACACATGCATACTTAGACATGCTTGCATGTGAACATTTACACTCAAGCAACATTTTGTACTCAAACACCTCATACGTTTTGCATGCTCAAAAAAAAACCGAAGATAGGCTATCATAAATATGGACGTACACAATCTTCTCGTCATATTTAGCCATCATCTCTCTTTCTCTTCTTTCTCGATCTCTACTTTCTCTGCTTGCTTTGATCATTCTATTCCCTCTATTGCTTTCAATATATTGTATTTTCTCATTTATTTCGCTAGCTGACTTTATCTTTCCATTCTAATCCTTCTTTTTCTTTCTATTGTTTCTTACCTTCACTTGCTTTTACTTGCTTTCACTTGATTGCATTTCCTTAGGGTCTCTCTGCCTTTTTACTTTCTCCTTGTCTCTTTCAACTTTTTGCTTCCTCTCTCTTTCCTTTACTTTATTACTTTCTCTTTACTTTTGACTTTCTTTGGCTTTCTCACTTTCTTTTTCGTTTAATTTCTTTGACTTTATCACTTTCTCTTTATTTGGGTTTTTCACCTACTTTTTCTTTCTCGCTTTCTCTTTCTTTTTCTTTCTCACTTTCTCTTGCTTATACTTTCTCACTTTCTCTTTCTTTCTCACTTTCTCTTTCTTTTACTTTCTCACTTTCTCTTTCTTTTACTTTCTTAAATTCTCCCTCTTTCTTTCATTGTATTACTTTCTCTATACCAATGGTTGAATGTCTCTCTCATCGTGTTTCTTGTACCGTATCTTTCACGTACGGCGCAACCGGCTCAACCGCTTATAACTTCTATACAACAAGGCGTAGACATGAGTTCACTAGCTTGTTCGAATGCTAGGAAGTCAAGCTTTCAGAATTGATAAGTACTTTGATTCAGACCCTTTCCATTTAAAAATTATGGCATGTTAAGCGAAGGAAAAAAATCACATGTTAAACATATGGAGTTAACAAATAAAAAAAATATAGTTTTTTATTATAAATTTTTAATAAATATTTTAATTATAAATATTATAATAAATATTCGAGTACGGCAAAATAACGCATACAATTTTTTGCATATTAACAAACGAATACGCCGTCATGCACAATCCGGGGAGAAGTGTGACACGGCAATTTTCGCAAA